>JAFFST010046931.1:74706-82206 GCA_022414735.1 Noturus placidus
AATGACACTTTACTACAATGTAAATTAGTGAGTGTACAGCTTGTGTAACAGTGTAAATTTGCTGTCCCCTAAAAATAACTCAACACACAGACATTAATGTCTAAACCACAGACAATAAAAGTGAGTACACTCCTAAGTGAAAATGTCCAAATTGGGCCCAATGTGTCAATATTTTGTGAGGCCACCATTATTTTCCAGCACTGCCTTAACCCTCTTGGGCATGGAGTTCACTTCCACTCCTCCATGACGACAACACGGAGCTGGTGAATGTTAGAGACCTTTTGCTCCTCCACCTTCCGTTTGAGGATAAGCCACAGATGCTCAATAGGGTTTAGGTCTGGAGACATGCTTGGCCAGTCCATCACCTTCACACTCAGCTTCTTTAGCAACGCAGGGGTCGTCTTGGAGGTGTATTTGGGGTCGTTATCATGCTGGAATACTGCCCTGCGGCCCAGTCTCTGAAGGGAGGGGATGATGCTCTGCTTCAGTATGTCACAGTACATGTTGGCATACATGGTTCCCTCAATAAACTGTAGCTCCCCAGTGCCGGCATCACTCATGCAGCCTCAGACCATGACACTCCCACCACCATGTTTGACTGTAGGCAAGACACACTTATCTTTGTACTCCTCACCTGGTTGCCGACACACAAGCTTGACACCATCTGAACCAACTAAGTTTATCTTGGTCTCATCAGACCACAGGACATGGTTCCAGTAATCCATGTTCTTAGTCTGCTTGTCTTCAGCAAACTGTTTGTGGTTTTCCTGTGCATTGTCTTTAGAAGAGGCTTCCTTCTGGGACGACAGCCATGCAGACCAATTTGATGCAGTGTGCGGCATATGGTCTGAGCATTGACAGGCTGACCCACCACCCCTTCAACCGCTGCAGCAATGCTGGCAGCACTCATACATCTATTTCCCGAAGACAAGCTCTGGATATAACGCTGAGCATGTGCACTCAACTTCTTTGGTAGACCATGTCGAGGCCTGTTCTGAGTGGAACCTGTCCTGTTAAACCGCAGTATGGTCTTGGCCACCATGCTGCAGCTCAGTGTCAGGGTCTTGGCAATCTTTTTATAGCCTAGGCCATCTTTATGTAGAGCAACAATGCTTTTTTTCAGACCCTCAGAGAGTTCTTTGCCATTTGGTGCCATGTTGAACATCCAGTGACCAGTATGAGGGAGTGTGAGAGCGATGACACCAAATTTAACACACCTGCTCCCCATTTACACCTGAGACCTTGTAACAATAACAAGTCACATGACACCGGGGAGGGGAAATGGATAATTGGGCTCAATTTGGACATTTTCACTAAGGGGTGTACTCACTTTTGTTGCCAGCGGTTTAGACATTAATGTCTGTGTGTTGAGTTATTTTGAGGGGACAGCAAATTTACACTGTTACACAAGCTGTACACTCACTACTTTACATTGTAGTAAAGTGTCATTTCTTCAGTGTTGACACATGAAAAGATATAATCAAATATTTACAAAAATGTGAAAGGTGTACTCAATTTTGTAAGATACTGTATACACACTGTGTAATACCTTCATTTCAACAGATGTGATCTTATAATGTAGTTGCTGAAGGACTGTGTTGGTGTGGTGCCAAAACAATGAGCTGCCAAATACAGTGGTTTTGCACTGAGAACTTAATGGGCTTCTGGATCCTTTGTCCTCTGTCCTGACACTTATCACATTAGGGTGACATTTGACAATCTAAACTCACTGTAGTGGAATACCCAGTCCTCCCCTCATCCCTGTACCCCCCACACATCTTACCCCTCAAAGGACAGATGAAAGGTCTCACCCCAGCAATAACATATGAATTTTTCAATTACAATAAAATATTCATTAGCATGTGGTTGTTTAGCGTCACATCTGTTTTGTTATTCCTCCCATTCCATACTATGCATTCTTTGTCTCCATTCACACATTTTTTTCCATTTACAATTCCATACAAAGTTTTTTAAAGCAGAATGAAAAGGGCAAAAAATAAAAATTGCACTAGTAGTAACAAGAGGAAAAAGATCATGATCTTGAGAAAGAGCTGCAGGTGCTACAGTTGCTTAACAGTTACGGCAGGTTAAATTTGGTCCCCAACAATCAGGGATCACAGTTTGTTTCACGCCTCATATTGATGCCCCTCACTGGGGGCTCATGGGTGGTTGAAGCACTAGGATGGGTGCTAATTTATGCTCCTGGTGATTGGTGCCAGGTGCAACAAACACGGCAATACCACACAGTAAACACACAGGTACATTGTCCAAAGTGTGAAGTAAGAATAAAGAACAAAGCTCCGACATGTGAATAACATCAAACCTGATGCTGAAAGAGGTGAGATGGCCAGAGGCAGTCTGTTTGCGAAGGGAATAGCTGAGCTAACATGATAGAAACGAGCTGTTCCTTCACAGTGTACCCTCAAGCTAAATCACTTCAGCTAAGTCTTCAAATGGGAATAGAGAAATATTTTAACTCTGACAGATCTGACAAGAACTGGTGAGGAGAAAGCAGATACTTCTTGTTTTTATGGCAGTTAAAGGACAGTTGTAACCTATTTGTTGCTTTAAATTGGAGTTATCAATAATATATCTCTCACATTAATAAATAAAATAAAATGCATTATAAATTGTTGTGATTTAAATTGGCTAGAGTGGATAAGAGCACATGCACTGAATCTGTATGATGAATCTAGGTGTACATAGTGCTCCAGTGAGGGCTTTAAGAGAATTTACTTGGGGCTAGTTCTGAGTCCAATTCACACAAGTCCTCTATCACTTAAATTACGAAGGACCACAGATGGCAGAGAACAGTTTTATCGCATAGTTTTAATATGGCATTGATATTTACTCAGATCCTGTATGGAAAAAAATTCTCCCAAAAGGAAAAAAAATACTAATAATAATAATCCATTCTATAATTGTCATTGTACTCATGTCAACTCAATCTTATATGATCATATTATGAAGTGGTGTCTGTTATCTACACCTACATCTATATGAACTGTCAGATTGAATATGAATCTAAAATAATAAATAAATAAATATTTCTGAAACTGTCAGCTTAAGTTACATTCACTGAGATGAAGTATACTAACACTCAACTAACCTACAGCATATAAAGTACTGTGAAAAAGTCTTAGGCAACTTTTTTTTTTTTTAGTACAAACTTTCTTGTAGACTTTTTATTTGACTTGTACATTATCAAGTTAGTACAAAAACATTTTAGATTCCCAAACATTAGTTTTTTTCTAGTACAAAATTAAATGATACAGGAAAAAAATGATTGTATTTCAGTAAAGAAAGCAGCACATTAAGTGGTAAGAGACACTTTTCAGATAAAAACACAATGAAGGCTGCTGGGTTTTGCTGCAAAAATAAGAAGCAAGTGCGACAGTCAAAGTCTCCAGCAGACCCGTGTCTGGTTCTGCAAGATGCTCAAAAAAACGTACAACTCATTTCCTTATAAAACTGCACACATACCTGAGACCACTTTTTTTTTTTTTTTTTAAGCAAATGTTCATCACACTAAATATTGACTTTGTTGCATTTACTACTGTTTACAGCTCTTTATAATATATTTTTTAAATGGAGAAATATTTCATTTCATCATTTATTTGCATGTGCTAAGACTATTGCACAGTACTGTAAATAATTGAGCTCATGCACTAATCATCCAGGTACACACCCGCTACACACACAAACACACACACACGCACACACACACACACACACACACACACACACACACACACACACACACACACACATGAATATATTGCAATTCTCCTCCATTCTACACACTTCTGCCATCTCGTTCCCCTGAGACCAGCAAAGCTCTTTGTTCACTTAATTAAGCATTTATCTCCTTGAGTATTTATTTGATTTACCAGCTTTTAACAGGCATTCAAACAATCTTTAAATATGGTGGTGCTTTTAAATAGTTCACAGGCTTACCTCTCCTCATTAACCCTCTCAACAAAAAAAAAAAATCGTTCGCAGCTCATTAAATCATATTGCTGCAAATATCAATACACCATTTGGCTGTGAGGAGGAAAGTGGTGAAAAGTCGTAAATCTCTAAAGCCATCAAAGAGCCAGAATTCCCTGATTCTCTGCTGAGGGCACTGGCCTTGAGTCATGGATGAAGAAGAGGTTAATAAATTTATCCTTTTTTTGCCTAGGGTTGCTTTTTAAAGGGCAGAAATGAGGACTAAAGTAACATTGTGCATGCAATTATCTCATTGATGATATAAAATGTTTCAATGTTTAATACAGTGCTATAAAAGGAGGACTTCACTCTGGGGGTGGGAGTTTGGTTGTCCACACAGCCTATTAGAGAATCTTTTAAATACAGATGTTATTTGTTTTTGTTGTTGTTGTTGTTGTTGTTTTAATTATTATTGGGATAGTCCTTTTGAGGAATAATGGAACTATGCACATGTTGCTTCCCCTTAGTATATATTCGACACATTTCTGTGTGTGCTGCATGGGAAAAAATGTAATGCAGTCTGTTGTGTGTGAATGTTGGATAGGTGTTTCAACTGTGAATATGACTGCATTGTTGCATATAGACTTGATGAACAACATGTAAGTAAAAATTTCATAATGCTTTCTGTGCATATGACAGTAAAGATCTTTGACTTGACCTAAGTCAAGGGATGCTTTAAAATATGTCAATTTGCTTATCGCTCTGTATTAGATCCTCTGGCATCAGGACATCTTGTGCTGTCCACTGTACTCTCTAAAGAACTCCATTTTAATACCATTTAACTAAATTCAAGAGCTGGCCTAGTGTTACTGACTACTCTCCACCTATCATGCTTTATATTAAGGTTGTGATTGCACACAATGGGGTTTATCATTTCTGAAGTTATGATGGAAACATGAAATAACTTAAAACAATCAAAATCTCCACACACTTCCACACTGTTACTGAATTAATATAATTGTTAATTTGCATGTAAATATTTTTCATAACAGAGCTGAATGTTGAATTCTCAATTCTGATTGGTCAGAAGGTATTAATTCATTATCTATAATTCAACAGCTCAAACAGTAGTTCTGGCTGTTAGACAAATCATTGGTTTATAATAATGTGCGCATACTAATATGTAATTGTTTCTACAACTTTCATGCAGGGACTTGTATGGTGGAAGCTGCACACAACATTAATATTAATATTGTGCAGTTTTCTGTGAAGACAATTTTGGAAGGAGTCTCCAGTACCAGTGCTTTGTAAGCTTCAGAGGCAAGGCTGTAATTTGAAGTTTTCCGACAGTGAAAAGTCTTCAAAAAGGTCTGTGCAGTTTCTCTGTAACATGGCAAGCTGTTTCTTTTTTTTTTTTTTTTGTCTTATTAACTTCAAGAGAGAGAAAACAAGAAAGGCTGGTGAAGGAATAAATCTTTATAGATGTGATGACAGGAATTAACTTGTTTAACCAACATCAAATGTAACTATAAATGTTGTGTGCAAGATGAAGATGAATCAAACACTTCAGGATGTGCTGTAATTGAAAAAAAAAAAAAAAAAAAAAAAAAAAAAACAATAAAAACAACTTTTATTTCAAATCCAGCCAAATAACACCACTACACTGCCATTGATTATTTCCCTTAACCCTCAACTGCTCAGTTGTGTAAATGAGATAAATGTACGTTTTGTGGATAAGGGCATCTGCCATATGCAATTAATGTAAATGTTTAAATCATTACTCAGTATGCCACAATATAGCTTATTGTTTAATAGCTAGCTTGCTAAAAAGTGGTTTGGGGTTAAGCTATCTCGTCTTTATAGTTAAAATGACTCAAAATGTACAGTCATCTTGTCAGTAAGGAAAATCATCAGAGCAGGAACACTGAAACATAAGTCAGCCACCAAAGAGCACTCTGTAACTACAGTAAGAAGTATTTAATCATCTCATTAATATATGAAGCAGGCTTTATAAAAAATACATTTGGAGATGAAACATTCAAACCCAGGCTCAAGATCACTCATTTAATGGAAACTCTAAAACAATACAATTATGTATAAATAAAAATGAAACAAAAAATGGCAATAATTGTATGAATATTTTGCAAACTATTTGTTTGTTTGTTTGTTTGTTTCATTTAATAGTTCAAATCTTTAGGGTACTAGGGAAAAATAGGAACAAATACATTAAGACATCCTGCATTATACGCCTGGTTGCCAGTTAATTAGGTATTTATTAGATACTTGTATCTGCATTAATTAACCAATCCGTGCAGGATTCCACGATTTTTTGGAGAGCCAAAATTAACACAAAACCAACCAAACTCACCAATACTCGGAGGACCTTGCAATTGTTAAAAATTACCGCAGACTTTCTGCCCAGTTGGGCCAAGACATGTCATGTGACATCATTACACTGTGCGTTCTGCCAAAGCCGTCTTCGATTCATGTACGGCGTCTATCATGAGTACAGCTAAAAGGTCTCATTTACCAACAAACATCACTGTGAAAGACTGTGCAAAACAATGTTCTGCTATTTCAATGTTGCCAGTTCAAATAGTTTTCCACAAAAAAACATAAAAACTTTGCCACAGCAAAATCAAGAATTTCTGGCCGCAATAATCACTTTTTTTTTTTACGTCTTGTACGGACTGATTAACCACTTAACTATGTTCACCTACCATACTGGAGAATTCACTCATCCAGCTTCATCAACTGTTTCATCCTGATCAGGGTCGTAGTGGATCTGGATCCTATTACTGGACACTATACACAAATAAACACACATAAACACACAGCTTACCATATATTTACACTTTGTAGTTACTGACTTAATCTCATCTGTTGCTATGCACAATGCATCAATCCCCCTCTTCCCTGTCTATTAATGAAGAGGGATCACCTTGGTCCCACCTATGGTGGACTGTGTATTAATAATAGTGGATAATTTTTGGGTGGTGGCTCATTCTCACCACAGCAGTGATGTTGCTATGCTAGACACATCGTTGTGTGTGTGGTGCTGGTTGTGTTTCAAGCACAGCAGTAGTGGGGCTTTTAAACAATTAACTTTGAGATATTTTTCTTTCCATGCACAATTTATGTTGATCATAATCTAATCCTTAATCAGTTCCCAGTTTCTGACCACAGGAAAACTGGATATTTCTGGCATTAGTTCCTCAACCCAGCAGTGGCACTGAGATGTTTAAAAGTCCCTGTGAGATTGCTGAAACTGATACACTCATATCAGCACAGCACACTAAAATGCCACGGCATCACTTTTTCACTATCAAATTTATATTCGGTGCATGTCTATACCATGCTAATGCTCCTAACAATCACAAAATTTGATAATCATATTCAATAAAGTCGATTAATCATCATATTCAGGTGAGTTTGCTTCATTGAGATTCAGTGCACCTAAACACTGCCCTTCCTGTTGAGGTCAAAAAATCTAACAAACATGAATAAAACTTTTCCACCGTCTATCATCCAGCTCTTCATTATGCCATGTGCAGACTCGCTCTCTCTTAC
>JAFFST010046931.1:106326-111326 GCA_022414735.1 Noturus placidus
TCTTTCTCTCTCTTTCTCTCTCTCTCTCTCTCTCTCTCTCTCTCTCAGAGGTGATGGTGTCAGCAGGAATTGGGAGTAGGGCAGAGTTGGAGTGAGGAGCCTCTCTTAATGGAGACTTACTCCACAGTGCCCAGACCTCCAGCTTCACCTCACAGCCTGCTTCTCATAATGATGCTGCCAAAGCCAGACAGAGCAAACACACAGCAGCCTGCTCTCCTCCTAACCTTTTAATCCTTCCTTCACCCCTCTTTTCCCTCTTATTCCCACCATTCCCATTACTTTTTACCACCTCTGTGTCTACTTATTCTTACTTTGCTCTTTCACCTTCACCATTTTACTTACTGGGTTTTTGTCACAAATGTCGATCGATTCTTTTTGCAGACATTATCACATTCCTCATATTTAAATGATCGACTAGATCAGTGAAACCTGACTTGTGTGTAAAGGCAGGACCACGCAGTTCTGCCTCTCACTAGTGTCATCTTTATTCTCACTAGTGTAGGAAAAACAGATGACGATGTGCTGAGGAAACCTATATGGATGAAGAGATGGCAAAGATCAGGCTGGAGTGAGGGACTGGATGTAGAAAACTGATATAGAAGACTAGTAAGACAGTAGGGTAAGATGAGAGAGGTAGAGTAGAGAGTAAGGGATGAATGTGGAATGTAGAGAAATAAAGGAAAGCAAGAGAGAGAGAGGGGAGAAACAGGCGGTTGGGCTGCTCTAATTGATCTCTGGGTGATGCAGGGGGCCATGCCTCAGGGGCCGTGAGGCTAAGGTCATTAGGATGCAAATCCTGCCCTCTCTCTTCCTGCAGCATGCTGCTGCTGCCGCCGTGGCCGACAGGTAGAGGAAGAGGAGGACAAGGAGTGGAGGAAGAGGAGGAGGATCTCTCAGAAGGTGCAGCTGGACACAGAAAGTACCTGATCCTTCATTCATTGCTAAAGCTTGTCAATAGGAACCATGCATCTGCTAATCCTTGTATTCAGGTTTCCACTATTGCTTCTGCTTTGTGTTTCCATTTTTTAAAAGAAAAGACGATGATAGCCATGGCTTGAATGTGTATATCAAGGGAGGGGGATTTGGGGTGGCCTATCGGAGTATCATTTTTTATTCCTCCTAATTGACGTGAGCAGTTCTTTTGACCCTAATTAGCGGTCTGTAATCTCTCATTTGCATGTCACAAAGACAACAGTATTTGCATATTTGTAAACGAGAAGGGCCTTGCATCTGCATGCAGTCCCCTGCTTTCTTTCCTCTCTATTTCATTACCCCTCCCCACCTCTCTCTCTATCTATCTCTCCGTCACTCTCTCTCTCTCTCTCTCTCTCTCTCTCTCTCTCTCTCTCTCTCTCTCTCTCTCTCTCCTACAACCAGTCATGCCAGGCAGATATTGACAATTTTCAAACATTCAAGCTCGATCCTGTCTAGTCCTGGTGTGGTGCTGTACCTAATCCAGAGGCGTAAGAGAAGAAGAGAGAGTAAGAAAATCTTGTTTAGAAGAAAAGTGCTAATTATGACTTAAAAGGACTGAGATAAGGAAATTACATTGGCAGAAAGTGAGTCAGAGAGAAGAGTATGTATCTAGGATGTTAGATATTATCACTTGATGTATCAGTGAAAGATATTATAATGTGTTAGCTTATAATTAAGAATGAATGTTTAAATATTATTTTGTTCAGTTAAATACTGCTGTTGGGAAATTACCTAACTGTATTACTGCTGTATTATTACAATTCAACTATTGATAAAAATAAATAGACTTTTATAAATTCATTATTTTATTTGTTCAGTTATTTATCTATTGAGTAATCTATTTATCTATGGGTGTGCACGTTATTTATTTGATTCATTAAACTGATGTATTGTTATCCTGGCACAAATAGGACAGATCGTCAATAAACAACTGATCACACTTAGACACTAATGAGTATTCTAGTAACTGTTCGACTATATTAAGTTTCTATTACACAGAGTATGTTACTTGATAACACCTCTACAGCACCTCCACCACACACCTATGTCAAACTGACTCAGGTCATTTAGCACATGTAAGAAAGAACGTTTTGTAAAATCAGTAAGACCATGAAATCTAACCACATGCTATCGAGTAACAGCAGGAGCGACAACATTAGCAACTCCACCTACATTCTGGCTCAGGTAGAGCACTTTAACAAAGTCTTGTCGGGCACCTCTCATCCCCTTGTCATGACTGACCCCTCCATCATTCCCCTCAATTACTATGGAAATGGGGGCTAATTGAATGGTCTGTGTGTAATGGGGGAAGACAACATGGCCTACATTATGATAAGGAGCAGAGACGATAGGTGAGTCTTTTCACAAGGGATGAGGCTTAGTATAGGATTGAGGCCGTCTCACTTTCTCCATTGCAGAGGGGGGCAGCTATTCACAGCCTCGTGCCCTGATGCCCTGCTGTTAGCATTAGCGAGCTGAGGGGCCGCAGGGGTTTGCTCAGCAACGGGCCAAACACCTTCTTTTGTATTCACTAGTGCCTCTTCCTTTATATCCCAGGGATATATGCAGGCTATTATATAGTTGCAAGTTTTGCATACGCTCCTCTCTGTGGGGCCCTGTTATTTTTGCTTGCTGCTGCAGTTCTACTTATCTGTGAAAACTTGTATTGCATACAGTCACTTTTTCTGCATATGTTCATCAACATAGTATTTAAAATCTCATCTAAACCTTTCTGTAAAATATTGTATGTGGAATGAATGTTGCCCAACATTGTATAGATTAAAACTCTTAAAAGCTCGATGTATGAGTGGGGGTTTAAAGTATTCGAATGGTGGCTTCGGAATTGAGGGCACTTTTCCTGGCTATAAGGGATATATAAGAAGCAAACACACCACACTTTGATTCTCTTTGTGCAGGGAAAGAAAGCTGCATCGCCTTGCCAATTAGCCCTAATAACCAGTTTTGTGTGTGTATGCTAGTGAACGAGTGAGTGACTGATTGAGTTATTGAGTGAGTGAGTCTCCACAAATGTCTCCACAAGGATAGGAATATTTGACAGTTTTGCCCTTGTGGAGACATTTGTTTGGTTGGCATGCAAACAAAAAACTATTTTTAAACTGCAGCTTTTATATTTTTAAAATGAAGTGAAAGGTTTCTTTTGGTTACTAAAGTTATATTTGGGTTAGATTTAGGTGCAAGCATAACAATGACTATGTTTACATGGACAGCAGTGATCAAATTATTGACCTTACTCTGATTAAGATAATAATGTCATTAAGGTGTTTACATGAGTTGCTTTTAGAATACTCCTGTCATGTAGCCGTTTTACATGTTATAGAACATAATTAGATTAACAGCCCGCATCATTACATCACCGTGCCACGCCATCCGACGTCCCTCCAGAATTTCACGTATCAACATACAGTTCGTCTTCGTTATGGTACTATATACAGTTTAGGGTGTTTTTTTTTAACGAACGCTTTAAGTGCAGTTAATTATTTGTCATGCTAGATATGCTAATAGACCACTGCTTGAAGCCATCGGTTGTGTCCTAAATCGCATAGTTACCGTCTATATAGTAGCCGAGATATATTTATTTTAAAGTAGGAAAGTATGCGGTTTGGGACACAGCCGAATTCTCTTGTTTGCCGTAAAAAGCACTGCAGTGTGTGACCTTGCCCTGTCGCAAAATGCAGTGAAAACTCTCACACGACGTTCATAATGTGATTGAGGTGTTGACATGTCTGTAATACACATCCATAATGCGACTAAAACAGGAGTACTCCACCTGTCTTAATTCGATTAGAGCTTACTTCGATTATGACCTTAATTAGATTAAGGTAAATAAAAATTGAAACATGGTAGTTTCTTAATTAGAGTATGGTCTTAATCGGATTAACAGTAGAGTATTGTTGTCCATATAAACACAGCTACTAATTAGCTGCATTAATAATTATTTCATATTTATGCATGCTATTTAAATGTATAGCAAAGTATTGAATATAATACTAAGATATTCACAAAAATGATTTGTAGAAATAATAATAATTGGGAGTGAGGCAGAGTTGGAGTGGGTGTGAGCTCGGCATTCATCTGTGTGAAAAATTTGTTGTTGTCATTCTCTTCACCAATGAGCTGCTCTAGGAAAAGGGACTAATTTATCATGTTTAAAAATAAAATAAAATAAATCAATTGGTTCTCTGAAACTCAATGTCAGTCAGTATTGTTAAAGCCTTCCTCTTTACAGTTACACTTTACGCCCTTTCCAAATGTTCACAATAGTAAGTCACAGGTTCAAAACTGGGGTGATGTTTGGTCTCCACAAAGACACACATACATACACTCCCCCAATTATGAACCTATGATAATATATGAATATACAACAACTTTAGCAAAAAAAAAAAAAAACAAATAATAACAAAAGATAAAACATACAAAAGTTTTTGGGTACTGAACAGTTTGAAAATGTCCATACATGCCAAGAGGTCCTCTACCATGCAGTGTTCGGTGTTTAATGCAGTGTTATAGGTGATAATTCCTTTTTATTTCAAGTAGCTTGTAAAGAGTTGATAAAATAAAGCCTAAGACAGCCGTCACAAAGTACATAATATGTTAAATCTATTCCTTGTCAGTTGGTTGGAGGCACTTTTCAACACAATGGAACTGTTTCTCGTGGAATCAGTGTATAGGACTGTATTTTCTGAAAAGTAGTTCCTCAGATGAAGTGACATCGAAAAATGTAACATCGCTATTTCCATTCTGATCTGTCTAAATAAAATGGCATTTCACTGTGCTTTCACCTATTTTTCTTCCCTGCCCATCGCTTTACAAGTAGCTACAAGGAGCTATAAACATCCAACTTTTCCCAAATTTATTTCTGGAAGATTCTCAGAGGCACCTTAAGTTTAATATTAGGTACTGTATATGTGGAGACAGAACATTAGCATAGCCTGTGTGTCTGTGTGTGTGTGTGCATGTGGATGTGTGTGTGTATGTGTGTGTACGCTCTGTCCAGTCAACCCCCA
>JAFFST010046931.1:113826-117509 GCA_022414735.1 Noturus placidus
TGATGGAGTGCTCTGCCTTTCCGCCGCTACAGTGCCAACCTTGCTCCCCCATCAGCACCCTGACCACATGACCTCACACCCAAGCTCTTCAAGCCCTCTGCAACACACACTATCTCTCTCTCTCTCTCTCTCTCTCTCTCTCTCTCTCTCTCTCTCACACACACACACACACACACACATACACACACACACACACACACACACACACATACTCACTTTCTACCAACACACAACATATCAGCAGAAAATACTCTCTTATATATATATTAGTAGGAAAAGCAAATAAGTACAAACAACACATGACGACACTGTGTATTCAGTTAAATACCAAGTTACACACACACACAAGGTCTGGGACAGCAGGTACACACACACACACACACACACACATGGATGCACAAAGAGTTTATCTCCCTCATCAATTTCCACTCTGCACATAGTGCTGGCTGTTTATGCACGGTCTCCTATGCTGCACTTTATCAAGAGCCCGTCCCCCTATCAAGTGCCTGCATTATTTAACACACCCAATCAAGCATCTGCAGGTAGTCCTCAGCCCAGGTCCAGGGGTTGCACACACACACACACACACACACAAATGCCTAATTCACATGTACAGACACACGGATGTTTGAAGGATACAGTCCATTACGTTCAGAAACTGTAACAGTAATGCCATTAACGTTATATCCATTGCTGCTAAAGTGACTCATCCTTATTTCTGATGCTCAATGAAACCATCAGCATTCTTCTTTAGGCTTCTCTAGTGCTGCTTGGATCTCTTGCCAGAGTTAAAATAAACAACTCCTGCTGCAATGATACATGAGGCGTGATAATTGATAACAATTTACCAAGTGTAATTTGCCTGGCTGTGTTAGCAGATCTCCATGTACCAATATCCATGTCTCCTGAACCAGAACTGGGGTTTGTTTGTCTTGTTTTGTTTTGTTTTTTGTTTGTTTGTGGTTGTTTTTTTTCTTGCATCACTTAACTCCTAACAAGCATGTCTTTGGTTTATTGTGGAACAATAATGCAATTTATTTGATCCCAGTCAAAAAGATAAAATTACAGTACAAATTACAGCAATACAGTAATACAATTAAGCAATATCACACAAGCAAGTGTGCGGATCTACTGAACATCATCATAGCTGTTATTTGGTGTAAGCATCAGCATTCAATTCAATTCAATACAATTCAATTCACAGCATGAGTGTGACTCAGTATTCAATACGACTAGAGTCTGAGTGTGATA
The DNA here is from genome assembly GCA_022414735.1 of Noturus placidus. NCBI lineage: Eukaryota > Metazoa > Chordata > Actinopteri > Siluriformes > Ictaluridae > Noturus > Noturus placidus. Next base: position 115,078 of record JAFFST010046931.1, read on the forward strand.
TTGCTTTTATACAACACAACAATCCTATGAAGAAGAAATTAATATTGAATAACTAACATTTCAGACACAATATAGTCAAATATTTTGTTGATTTTTACTCCATCAATGAAAACAGTACCCAAAAAAATGCCATCTAATGCACAGTCTGACTGACACCCCATACTAAGTGTTGTAGCAGTTTCAATATAATGAACTATTGCTAGAATTGGAATTTTATGTCGTGAACACAGACACATTGAGTGATACAAACTGTGAAATGTACCATTGCACTAAATTGTACTAAGTATCAGCACTCTTGGAATGCCACTTGTACGATCAAATAAATGGACCGGAACCACTGTTGTATGATAAGTATTATGTTTTCTTGCAGTAAATATTAAATCTTTAGAATAATTAAGGATGTAATTATGTACCAATTACAATGAACATCATTGTACAAATACAGCATTTCTGTTTGTTTGTTTGTTTGTTTTGCAACAAACATACGCATAACTAAATGGTAGCCAATGGTAGAATGACCACCGCTCTGGCCACCCCATTAACATTTATTCATTTAGCAGATGCTTTTATCCCAAAGTGAGGAAATACAAGCAAAGCGATATATCAAGAAGAGAACAATACAAGTAGTACTATTAAGATTTTTTTATTGAGTTCTAGAGAAGCAAAGTGTACAGGTACAGAGTAGAGGTGTAAGAGCATGTGCCATCTGGATTAAGGTTGGAGGTTCATTCCACTACTGAGGGACAGTGAGGGATAATTAAGACATTATCATTAGTAGCAGAAGGAGACGGCATAGTAGTAGTAGTAGTAATATGTCATATGGTGAGATACTGAAAGATGGAAAACATCATTGGAAACAATATGGGAAAATTTGAATATTGTCAATGGCAGTCATGTCATGCATGGGCAAACTATTCACTGGCATCACTGACCACAACAAACGAACAAACAAACAAAGATCAAACTCTTACCACACACTAATAAATAATAATATGTTTTTGAAATCCCTTTGCTAAGTCAATCAGTTTGCTGAGTGGATACATCACCTGAACACTTGTGATGTGTAACACACCACTCCTCCTTCCTACACAGCTACGGTGGGCTAAACCTGCCATTTTCCACTTTTATTATATTTCTAAGTATTGAGACTCTTCTGCCACTTATTATGCATGTCCACTGTGGGAATAGCAATAAGATAATCCTGACTACTCTCTATTTGCCATGACTTTGTAGGAAACAGGAGTAAAGTAACAACATTCTGTGAGGTGAGGATGGGAGTGAAAGAGTTTCAGTGATTAACATACTCTCCCCGTACCCCCTGCCCTTTGTCTTGCCCACTGACCTTTCAAGACAAAGCCTGAGAAATGCATAAAGCACACAAATTCACATGTGTAGCCACAGAGAGACAATACAGGCAGGGTACTGAGACACAGAAGGTAAAGAACACCCGGCTTGAGAATGAGGGTCCTGCACCTTCATAGTCATCTATATTCAGAAGTCTGTATGTGTGGTGCATTTCATGGTCAAGAATGCATTGTAGGATTTCATATTTGTTTATGTTAAAATGAACCACTCATAATAGATTCAAGGCGGCATCTCTTGAATGCAGTTTAGGAGGCAGAAAACAGTGTGACCATTAGGCACTACTGAAAACCACTGCAGGTAATCAGACACATTGAGTTTCTTACTACTCCCAAATGCAGGACTTGTTACAGACTCTTTCAATCTACAGTGCCTTGCGAAAGTATTCGGCCCCCTTGAACTGGTCGACCTTTTGCCACATTTCAGGCCTCAAACATAAAGATATAAAACTGTAATTTTTTGTGAAGAATCAACAACAGGTGGGACACAATCATGAAGTGGAACGAAATTTATTGGATATTTCAAACTTTTTCAACAAATAAAAAACTGAAAAATTGGGCGTGCAAAATTATTCAGCCCCTTTACTTTCAGTGCAGCAAACTCTCTCCGGAAGTTCAGTGAGGATCTCTGAATGATCCAATGTTGACCTAAATGTCTAATGTTGATAAATAGAATCCACCTGTGTGTAATCAAGTCTCCGTATAAATGCACCTGCTCTGTGATAGTCTCAGAGGTCCGTTTAAAGCACAGAGAGCATCATGAAGAACAAGGAACACAACAGGCAGGTCCGAGATACTGTTGTGAAGAAGTTTAAAGTCGGATTTGGATACAGAAAGATTTCCCAAGCTTTAAACATCCCAAGGAGCACTGTACAAGCGATAATATTGAAATGGAAGGAGTATCAGACCACTGCAAATCTACCAAGACCTAGCCGTCCCTCTAAAGTTTCAGCTCATACAAGGAGAAGACTGATCAGAGATGCAGCCAAGAGGCCCATGATCACTCTGGATGACCTGCAGAGATCTACAGCTGAGGTGGGAGACTCTGTCCATAGGACAACAATCAGTCGT
>JAFFST010046932.1:9340-24986 GCA_022414735.1 Noturus placidus
CTGGATTATTGTAATGCTGTTTTGGCTGGAGTTTCTAAAAACACAATTAATAAATTACAATATGTTCAAAGCTCTGCTGCCCGGATCCTGACGGGAACCAGGAAAAGATCCTCTTACTGGCTCCCGGTCAGGTTCCGTGTCGATTTCAAGATCATGTTATTGACATACAAGGCTTTACATGGTTTGGCCCCACAATATTTATCCAATTCATTAATCCCGTACCTCCCAAATCGCAGACTACGCTCCTCACAGCGTAATCTGTTAACCATTCCACTAACACACTTGAATTCTATGGGTGACCGGGCTTTCTCTGTCTATGCTCCTTCACTTTGGAACTCTCTTCCTCCTGAACTCAGGGAAGCCAAGACTCTTGGCACTTTTAAAACTCAACTGAAAATATACTATTTCAAACTTGCGTTTGACTGCTAGTGTCTCTTTATTATTGTTCCATCACTTTCAATTATTTTGTTTTAGCTCCTTTTCACTTCTTTTTCTTTTCTATTGTTTGTACTGTTCTCTGTTTATTGTTATATGTTTACTGTTTTTTTTATGTACAGCGCTTTGAGAAGCTACTTTTAAAGGTGCTTTATAAAATAAATACTTATTATTATTATGTAGCCAGGAGTAGAGCTTGGTTGTCTGTTTCAGCAGATTCGGCCATGAACAGAACTTGGCAGTCTGTTTCAACAAACTTGAGCATGAGCAAAACTTGCCTCTCCGCATCGGCAGACTCGTGCATGAGTAGAACTTGGTTGTCCGTGTCAGCAGACTTGGGTGTGAGCAGAACTTGGCTGTCACTGTCAGCCGTGTCCGTAGACTTGGACGTGAGCAGGGCTTGGTCGTCCATGTTAACAGATACTTGAGACAGTCCTTGGGCTTTGGAGGTCACCTCATTGACCTCTAACAAGAACTTGGTCTCATACTGGAGTTCTGGAACTGAGACCCTCTCATGGGCCTCATGTTCAACCTTGAGCTCTAAGGTTGACATACTGGCTTGTGGCTGGTGCTCAGGTGCTGAGACCTCTTGATGGGTCGCACAGTGGAGCTCTGGGGTCACCATGTGGACCTCTGGTTGGAACTAGGCAGTTGAAACCTCCCCGTGGGTTTCAGCTTCTAGCTCTGGTTCTGAGGTCACTATGTTCAATTTTGGCCAGAGCTTGGGTTCTGAGACATTTAGATGGGTCTCACAGTGGAGCTCTGAGGTTGCAACATGAACCTGTGGCTGGAGATGGGCAGGTGAAACATCCTCATGGGTCTCAGGTTCTAGCTCTGGTACTGAGGTTGACGTGTTGACCTCTGGCTGGAGCTCAGGTGCTGAGACTTCCTTGTAGCATTCCTTGAAGCATTCCTTCGAGTAGAAAAAATGCTTCCTGGAGGCCTAGCTTCTTGCAGATGGGACATTGAAGCTGAGTCTCTTTCCCAGCAGCCCTCAGACATACATCTCGGAGATGCCTTCTCCGACATTACCGGGACCTGAGGCAGCTCGGTTGAGACTGCCCTGTCAATCTCTTCATAATAGTGGTAGAATGGCAGGTCAGGCTGGGGCTGGCCATTGACACTCCACCTCAGTAAATCCAGGCCATGAAGCTGCCCTGGCTGAGTGAACTCTTTCATAAAAAGTTCAGAAAACAGAGTGACATCATGGAGGGCAGAGGACCTAGCACTCACCAGTTGCTCTGCCCAGCCACGGGCCAGACCGCAAAACCTGGACACTAAGAACCCTATCCACTGTCCTTTAGTAGGTTTGGGATATGCCAGGCTGCAGAAATACACCTGGCAGCTGAACAGGAATTCCAGCGGGTAGCTCCCCAATCCAACTGTCTCTGGCGGTAGTTCGACGGCATACCTTTGGGAAAACTGCATGGATGAAAAATGTGGTCAGTAATCTGAGAATTTGCCGATAAGGTACTGTCCTGCTATTCCCGTTACGTAAAGCTATTCTCGTTACGTAAAGTCTCTCTCGTCCTTCTGCTGCATTCATGTTGGGAGAGTCAGACAAATTCCGTAAACATAAACCAAGAGAGTAATCCAATGCAGGCAAATGATCAGGTGATCATGCAAGCAAAACAATAGAGAACAGTTTATACAGGGTGAGGCAGAATACAAAGTCAGGGTTACAGAAAACAGGGTCAATGTACCAAACATGAAACATAAACAATGACTAAGAACGGGTAGCGGGAAACCAGCGTGAAAATACCAAAGACAAAAACATGAAATCAGAACAATGACAAGAAAAACTAAGCTATCTATATTTACTTTGTTTAATCTAATTTACTCATTAACATTGGGTGATTACCAAACACCGTACAGATGAGAAAGACATTAGGCATTATTGTAAAAAATGGAGTGAGAAAACTAGTGGAGTGTGGAAATGGCCTTTTGATGAACAACTATGCCAGATAATGAGGGAGAGATTAGCTGTATGGAGTGAACAGAAGAAAGGCTTGAGAGCGAGGGAGAAAAGTATGAAGAAAGGGAAGATAGTGGACTGGTTTGTGAGTGAAGGAACGGAGGAAATTAACAAGGATAGACGACAGAGAGAACGAGAAAAGGCAGCAGAGAGGAAGAAAGAAAAAAGTGAAGTAAACCTAGAAAAGAAGTAAAGTCTGAGTAAAAGCCTCAAAGGTCCTCAAATACCACCAGCAGAAGAAGAAGCAAGTGAGCTCAGACATGGATCTTGACGGACAAGAGGGGATAGAGAGTGAGGGGACTGAAACGGAAGATGAAGGAGAGAGTGAACAGGACACCAGCGAGGGAGAGGACCCAGAGGCCACCCACCCGATGAAGGCATAGCCTAGCAAAGCTAGAGCACTATGGAGCAGGGCTCCAGGTTAGATGCCCCTCATGGTCAAAGGAAAAGCCCTGCATTATGCTCCCTGGAGTTTCATGGACCTAACTGGTATGATCTAACGATTACCCAGCATGTGTGAGGGGGGCCAGAAATGGATTACACAGTTCGAGGAAAAAACATCAGGACAGCACCTGGCGATTGGTGATATTAAAGCCATTTTCTTCCAAACAGTGGGAAAGGGACGGGCTGAAGAGATGTTCGATAGGTCGATAGGGCATGGAGAAAAACATCCCGTTTGGCCTATATCGTCAAGAAATATGGGACGCTGTAAGAAGCATGTTCCCAGCAAAAATGGACCCTGGGAATAATATATAAAACTTAAAGATGAAGAGAATGTGATTACCTTCATAGAAGAGTTTTAAGACAAATGAAGGGATGAAACGGGGGCCAAGTGGGACGATTCAGTGGCAAGTGTGCGACTGTTCAAATTGCTGCTAAAGAAGGCTCTCCCAGGGGAGATTCAGCAGAAGTTAGAGGAGGTGGTGGGGCTCAAATCAATGGAATGGAATTCATTTTTGGCACATGTGACCCATCACGTGGAGCAACACAGAAAACTGAAAAAAGAATCCAAGGAGGCCACCAAGACCCTAATGACCCAACTCTGTAAAGCACAGCTTGGTGAACTGATAAGAAGTAAACAGGACGAAAAATAACAGAGAAAAGATAACACCAAACAAGCGGCATTGATGGTGCCTGTTACGTTATTATATATATATATATATATATATATATATATATATATATGTCCCATTGGTGTGTCTGTGTCCCTTTTTCTCCTCCCGCCTTCTCTAGACCCCGCCTACTGCATACATCTTGTTCCCGCCTGCTCCAGCCTTCTGCGACGGGATTGGTTGCCAGCATATCCGGAACCATACTTAAGCCTAATCAGTCTGCAGCCCAGGGCAGATCATTACTTTGGGTTGTGTATTAGAGAGAAGTGCATCTTGCCTGTTTTGAATAATTTGACTGTGAATGACTATTTCGCCCGTTCTAACTAATTCGCTTGTGTATGACCATTTCGCCTGTTTTGACTCTGTTTATGCTCTGTCCCATTACGGCTCGCGTATATGTATATTTGTATATAGTATTTTGTTATTTAAGTTCATGATTAGTCACCTATGTAAATAGTGCATGGTTAGAGTGGTTAGTAGGAAGTCGGTGCCATTTGTGTTTCACCTTTTTCTCCTGTTTTGGGTTTAGCCAGGGAGTGAGTAAAGAAGGTGTATTTTTGGTTTTCTTTTCTTGTAGTTTAGTAAGATCTTTCGGTGAAGTTAGAGGGACTTTTGTTTATTATTTTGGCCTGGCCGGCTTCTGAAGATAAAGACCACGGTGTGTCTAAAATAAACAACCCAAAACGCAATATTGGTCTCGCCAACTTTTTCTTTCTTTTTTTTGTATGTTGCGGCCTGTCCTGGACCGGGTTCGTAACAGTGCCCCATCCACAAACGGCAACCCTAGCACAGGCTGACCCTCTGATGCAGGCCAGTGGATATCAGGCCCAACTACAACCGCAGTACACCAGCCTGGGGGAGAGGACGACCAGCTTGGGGGGACCGCGTGGATAGGGCCGAGAGATGAGGCCAGATACTCGGACCAAGAGCTCCACACAAGAGTTATGGAACACACAAGAGCCCCATGTATGGCCCCTACAGGGAGCAGGGACCCAACTGGAGTTGAGGAGACCTAGAGAAGCCCGGGAGATCTGATGCACTCTGTCACCACGTTGCACCCGGAACAACAGCCAACTGTCACAGTGACAATCGGAAACACCTTGCGAACAAGATCGACACTGGAGCTAAACACTCAAGCATAGGGATAGAAGGCTCACAGTTCCCCACTCACCTGTAAGGCAATTCAAACTATGGGCTTCTCAGGAAAAATACAAACCTTTCGATTCACCGAGCATCAAGAACTAACTCTGGATGGTATGGCGGTACAAGCTCCTGTGTTATATTCACCAGGGGAACCTGTTAACCTACTGGGATGTGATGCCCTGTGCAAGCTGGGGGCTCAGATACAGTGTGAAGTGACTGGTATTTGGGTGACGTTCCCTAGATCCATATCCACAAAATACCTACTTTTGCATGGACCTAAACGTACCGCCTGTAAAGCGAGTATCAGAATCAGAATCAGAAAAGGGTTTTATTGCCAAGTACTGTTTTTAGCACATACAATGAATTTGTTGTGGTGTATTTGGTGCACGTCACACGTTTCCTAAGCAGAGTTAAATTTTAAGTACAGGTCTAAACAATATAAGTAGTATATGTGCATAGTATGTATAATTACAAAATATACATAAATATACAAAATGTACAAAATAAGATAGATATAAATAAAAAAGAGCATTGCAGCAGAGATAGAAAACAGTGGCATGGAGTCAATGACCGGAGTGTGGATAAAGTCAGAATGGTTTTCGAGCCTCATTGATAAGGCTAGTGGCGGATGGGAAAATGCTATTCATGTGGCGTGAGGTTTTGGTCTTGATGGCCCTCAGCCTCTTTCCAGATGGGAGTGGCTCAAATATAATATGCCCAGGGTGAGAGGGATCGGCCACAATCTTTCCAGTTTGCTTCAAACTCCTGTTTACATACAGGTCCCGGATTGCAGCCAATCACCTTTTCTGCAGACCGAAAGACATGCTGCAGCCTGCCATTGTCTTTGACAGTGCTAGCAGCGTACCAAATGGTGATAGAGGCTGTAAGAATGGACTGAATGATGGCTGTATAGAAGTGCATCATCATTGTCTTTGGCAGATTGAATTTCTTCCACTGCCGCAGGAAGTACATCCTCTGTTGTGCTTTTTTGATGAGGGCACTGATGTTCAGCTCTCATTTAAGGTCTTGGGAGATGATAGTACCCAGGAAGCGGAAAGACTCCACAATGTCAATTGTGGAGCCACAGAGGGTAATGGGGGCCCATGGGGCTGAGTTCCTCCTAAAGTCCACAACCATCTCCACTGTCTTAGAGGCGTTGAGCTCTAAGATGTTCTGCTTACACCAGGTAACAAGATGTTGCGGCGTCAATTTGCCGCGTATCTTATATAAACACAGATTTGCTTGCTAAATTTTGAAGGCAACTTTTTATGCTATAAGTCAATAAATTGATACATACACGCCACAGAAGTCCAAAAGTAATGAAGCACTCAGAGTCAGTGAATGAGAAGAAGTAGGCTCAATTTATTAAATCTTCAAATCACCAAATGAGATACACAAGTTGAGGCGCCCCAAGGAGTGATCTAAAAACCCCTGGTCCAGTCATGGCTTTATATACTCTTCTCCTAGTGGTCCCTCCCATGGCTTGTCTGCCAATGCAGTGTCAGCTTTTCCCAATACTATTATAATCAGCTTTTTTGCTACTATTATGTCCGGTCTAAATTTTTCCTGTCTTTTTGAAAAAACGTTCTTCCGTTTCCTTGTCATTCCTCATCTGACAGTGGACTGTACGGATCTCTGGGTTTTTCTGTGTGCATATTTTAACAGGATTATATTTCATAACCACAATAATCATGGGTGAGTACTTTTTTCGCTTGCTTGGCTTTTTATCTATGCTACCTGATCCTTTCCTTCCTGGCTCTGTGTACTTAGGTTTAGGTTGTGTGTGTGTGTGTGTGTGTGTGTGTGTGTGTGTGTGTGTGTGTGTGTGTGTGTGATATAGTTTTTTATATGCTCTCCTTTTTCTAGCTATATTTGTACAGATGGCCATGGCCTCATCTTCCCGTCTTTAGAGGGTCTTGATCTGAACACTCACTACCAGCTGTTACACCTTCTAGCCGATCTAAATCTGCTGACTGAAGTTTTAGCGTCTCCACCTGATACATCCACCTTCCCTCCTCCTCTTCGTTACAAGTTGTCTCCTGTCAAAGTGTGTGTGGACATTTCTACTCAGACTGAATCTCAGTTACTGCCCTCATCCACCTCTGCTGGTTATAGTGCTGACATTGAGACTGTGGCTGTTTCAGTGTCTCCCTTCAGTCTCCTTTATCCCCCCCCCCCCCCCCCGCACCGTTCATGGTGGTTCTCCTGGGCGCACACCTTTCTATTACCCATTCTCACCCTTCCTCCCAGGATCTCCAGATTACAGTCCTACTAGCCCTTCTTGTTTCCCTGTATTTGATTCTGAATAAAGTAATTTTTTATATATACCCTTATTTGGTGGTGTGTTATCTTTTGCTTCTCTTTTTCAAATACTACAACGGTCAGCCTAGCACCTGTAGGCAGATTCGTCTCCATTAGAGAGGAGTCCGATGAGGGTGATGTCATCCGCAAACTTCAGAAGCTTGACGGACTGGTGACTGGAGCTGCAACTGTTGGTGTACAGGGAGAAGAGCATGGGGGAAAGAACACAGCCCTGGGGGGGAGGTCCGGTGTTAATAGTCAGTGAGTCAGAGATGTGTTTCCCCATCTTCACATGCTGCTTCCTGTCAGACAGAAAGTCAGTGATCAGCCTGCAGGTGGAGTTGGTTACGCCTAGCTGGGTGAGCTTCTCATGAAGCAGAGCCGGGATGATAGTGTTGAATGCAGAGCTGAAGTCCACAAAAAGTATCCTGGCATATGTTCCTGCAGAGTCCAGGTGCTGGAGGATGTAGTGGAGGGCCAAGTTAACTGCATCGTCTACAGATCTATTGGCTCTGTATGCAAATTGCAGTGGATCCAGGAGGGGGTCGGTGATGGCTTTGAGGTGTGAGAGCACAAGGCTCTCAAAGGATTTCATAACCACAGGGGTGAGGGCGACGGCTCTGTAGTCATTAAGTCCTGTGGTCCTTGGCTTCTTGGGGACAGTGATAATGGTTGAGGTCTTGAAGCAGGATGGCACATGGCATGTCTCCAGTGAGGTGTTAAAAATGTCTGTGAACAGTGGAGACAGCTGATCAGCACAGTGCTTGTATAAGTGGAGGCTAGTAAATGATCTGCGTGCTGTTAACCAAGTCGTGATACCTGAAACACCTGTAGTGCCAGACCCACACACCCTATTGTTGAACATTCCAAAAGGGACCAAATGGTATACTGTCATAGACTTATGCTCTGCGTTCTTTAGCGTACCACTGCACCCAGTCTCCAAGCATTTGTTTGCTTTCACGTATGAAGGGCAGCAGTACCCAAATACCAGACTTCTGCAAGGATACTGTGAAAGCCCATCCATATTCAATCAGGTACTGGCTTAAGACCTCTCAGTCTTGGAGTGTCGCAGCACAGTGCTGCAGTATGTCGATGATCTCTTGATCTGTAGTGCGTCTAAAGAACAATGCCAGCGTGACTCGCTAAAGGTCCTAGGTATGTTGCCTGAAAATGGACACAAAGTAAGTAAAGAGAAGTTGCAATTCTGTACACAAAAAGTGGAATACCTGCGCCGAGTGTTAGAGGGAGAAAGCCGTACAATAGTGCCGAAACAGGTAGAGGCCATATGCCAGGCCCCCCAGCCAAATACCGTTCATCAGATGTTTGTGTTTCTAGGAATGGCAGGGTTCAGTCGCCACTGGATATGCAAATTTGCACTTAGGGTTCAACCATTACGAGACATGTCTGTACTCTTGTCCTCTTGTCTGTACTCCAGAAGCACTAGCTGCACTCGCAGATATTAAAACGGCCTTAATGACAGCTCCAGCGTTGGCTGACTCATACTATTGTAAGCCGTTTCACGTCTATGTATCCGAAAGAAAAGGGTACATGTCAGCCATCTTAACTCAACAGCAACAAGGCATGGGGAAACAGGCCATCGCCTATTATAGCACGGCCCTTGATAACGTGGAAAAAGGGATGCCACTCTGTTATCGTTTGTTGGCAGTGCCGCATTTGCACGACCCATGCGGTGCATGCACTCCTGACAAGTCAAACGTTTGTGATAATGAATTCCTGTCGCACAGGGTATGACTCCATTCTGTCAGCCCCGGAGTTCACTATAGAACGGTGCACCACGTTAAATCCAGCTGATAAGTTGGTAACCCTGATAGATAGTGTACCCCATGAGTGCGTTACAGAATCAGAAAAATTCTTGAAAGTGCGTTCCGATTTGGAGAACTGCCCCATTGATAATGCTAAGCACACATTTTTTTGTGGACGGTTCCTGTTATTGTAATGATACGGGCAATATCGTAGTCTGCGAGTTGGGATGTACGGGATTAATATTTATCCAGTTTATTAATCCCGTACATCCCAACTCGCAGACTACGCTCCTCACAGCGTAATCTGTTAACCATTCCACTAACACACTTGAATTCTATGGGTGACCGGGCTTTCTCTGTCTATGCTCCTTCACTTTGGAACTCTCTTCCTCCTGAACTCAGGGAAGCCAAGACTCTTGGCACCTTTAAAACTCAACTGAAAACATACTATTTCAAACTTGCGTTTGACTGCTAGTGTCTCTTTATTATTGTTCCATCAATTTCAATTATGTTGTTTTAGCTCTTTTTTCACTTCTTTTTCACTTCTATTGTCTGTACTGTTCTCTGTTTATTGTTATATGTTTACTGTTCATTCATGTACAGCGCTTTGAGAAGCTACTTTTAAAGGCGCTTTATAAAATAAAGACTTATTATTATTATTATTATTATAATAATAAGGCGTGGTTCGTTGTAGTAGAATCACGATGACACCCACTGATGTTTGAGGTGGTAATGAGTGTTCCCCTTCCCCAGCCCTGCTCAGCCCAGCTAGCTGAAATTCGGGCTTTGACAGCTGCATGTAAATTGGGCAGCAATGACAGTTGTACTGTGTATACTGATTCGGCCTATGCTCATGGAGTCTGCCATGTGTTAGGACCAATCTAGGCTCAGAGAGGATTCCAGCGGTCCAGCGGGCAGATGGGTCCGCCGTGACCCACAGGGAAGCTATTTCGGATTTATTATATACAATGACATTGCCCACAAAATTAGCTGTAGTGAAATGCAAGGCCCATAAGACTGATAATTCCTTTAACACTACGGGAAACGCGCCGGCAGATGAAGCAGCAAACAAAGCTGCCGTAGGGCCTGCTCAAATGATGGCCCTGACTCAGCCTGGGGAGAGTAAGCTGCAGAATGTGTCCCATATTGTGGAGCTGCAAAACACCGCAGGAGTGGCCTTAGGACATATTCCCCCACCAATGGGACCGTTCCGGCATATAATGATGGATTATGTAGACATGGGAGCAGAAAACAGGAAAGAAGGGAAGCGATATATCCTAGTAATAGTGGATCGCTTTAGCAGGTGGGTGGAGGCGACTGCGACTTCCAAGGAGGATGCTAGGTCCACTGCTAAAGTTTGGAAAACGGCACCCACTTTGTGAATAATGTTATAAACGATGTTGCATCTGCCTTGGGTGTGGATCATAAACTTGGTTATGTGTATCATCCTCAATCCCAGGGCATGGTGGAGCATGTAAATGGTACCCTACAAAGTAAACTGCCAAAAATATGCGAGAGCTCTCGCCTAAATTGGGTCCAAGCATTGCCACTGGCGTTAATGAAGATGCGCTCGCAGACCAGTCGCATCACGCACTTGACTCCCTATGAAATGCTCACCGGGCGCCCAAAGCCCATGGCTTTCACCCAAGGTCCATAGTCATGGCAATGTCTATGGATTTGTGTGAGGGTTCACTGAGGTACTGGGGGATGTGCGCCTAGTGGCACTTGGGGACTAAGTGTATATTCGCATCTTCAAGATGAAGGCCCCCCTCGTGGGACGCCGAGATGGACCCTTTACCATGGTCGCTGCAACCCCCATGGCTGTGAAGGATGAGAGGAGAAATTACTAGTACCACTTAAATCACTGCAGCAGCGCCGGACCAGGCAAAGGACCGCTATGGCGAGACACAACTGGTGAGCTGCCCTTGACCTCTGGCTTAGTCAGTTCAAGGCAGCCCTCGGGTCTTACTGAGACAGTGATTCAGTTGCGTCCCTGGGGCCTGCCCATGGCACTCGAGCTCAGACTAAGTGGCGGGCCATCAAGAAACTGGGCAGACTGTCTCAATCTGATATCAGTAGCCCATCACTCATCAGAGAAGCCCGTAACTCATCACTTCAATCTACTCCTAAATCTGATCTTGACCCTGCACTCTCACCCCCGTTAGTGGTGACGGGTGATGTAGCTACTGGCTCACAGAAACTTGTACCCCCACCTGAGGATATTCTGTCTACACTTGCCCCTTTCTTTCAGATCTCTGATGACCCTGTTGCATTGCCCCTGGACACAATTAACTTTGATATGCTGCAGTCCCTCAAGCTTCAGTCTCCGCATGGCTCCTTGCACACTCCCCACCACTGGTTCTGAAGGGGACCGATGGCACGGGGGCCGACGAGTAGCAGCGCATATGGGGGTGGGGTGATGGGAGTTGCTTGGACTGGGATTTTTGCAGCAGGGATACTAGCATTCTTTTTCCTTTTCTATGATCCGATATTTGGACAGAATATTCATACATTGAATGGTACCCTGGATTCCTGCAACATGCTCCACCCACATTTAGTTGCTACTTCTCGCAAGGCCCGCCATCCCCGTATTAGGTGTGCTTGGTCCTGGTCTACCCCTGGCTTAGCTGTAGGTTCACGTAGTTCGATGTGAGCATTAGCTCTCCTTAGACTCGCCCACTTGTTCACTTTCTCCCGTGCTCGCTCAGCAATGATTCGTGTGGGAAACCTTAGGATTACTGGTATTGCATGATCGAGTAGGTGCACGTTTGAGCCACCCACCATCGGCACCCTATGGCTACCGTTTCTCTGCTCAGCCACATCTTGTTCGTACCTATTCAGTCTTTACTGGCAACATCTCTCTTGTGGAGGAGCAGAGTAACATGTATCTGGCATGGATGTTCCATACTGCCCGGTTGGTGACAGATCGCTTGTGTCTCGTGTGTCATGATCGTAACCCCACTCCCCATTTTATGCTGCCCATGGGAAACCTCACGGAATACCTCACCACCCCCTATTCTGTTTATTTTTTGTGTCCTATAGTATGTACTGTTTTGCCCTTTGTCCACTCGAGTGTTGACGTTCGTCAACATTCAGCCGTCTCTGCCCGTGTTCTTTCCAATTTGCCGCTGTTATTCTTTTGGCGTGTATCCCATGGGAAACTTGTCCACTCGGTGTAATGTCTTACTGCCTGCTGACGATTTGCACATAATTAATTAATACTCTCTCTGTCTGTGATTCATCTCCATGCACCGCTGACTGCTGTGAAAGTTACAATTCCCTTCCCAGATCTTAGTGCTGGTACTGTTCCCCTTGCTGATGTGTTCTGGTTCTGTGGGGTAAACGTGTACGCCAGACTTTGCCTGTAGAGTGGCGGGGATGCTATACTCCGGTTAGGTTGAATGGTAAGACCTGTGTTTTGCTGGTGGATGATCAGTCTTGTGCCGGCCGATCCCGGTCACGCCGCGATGCAGCCCTGTGGACTCAGTATGTTCGTGAAGCCGGTGCAATGAACTATTCTGACTGGGCCACTAATGAGACCATCCATCTTGACTTTGGGGGCACCCCCGTTGGCGTTCCCGCTCGCTACAAAGCCATGGAAGCCGTTTATAGCGGCGTGGCGTCTATTTTGCTTCCGGCAGAGCAGATTAACCGCAATGTGGCTTGGATTAATTACATGTGGTACAATGAGCAGCGCTTCATTAACTACTCTGTGAGTGCTTTTGGGCTGGTCCATGATCAGTTGAATGCCACCTCGCTGATGGCCGCACAGAAAAATTTTGTCCTGGACCAGATGCATGCCCCTGAGGAGGGTGTCTGTACGATGATCTGTCCCGAGTGCTGTTCTGCAGTCCCATTGCACACTGGTACAGGGGGAGCTCTCTCCAAAGTTTTGGATTGACTGCAGGCCCTCTGAGCAGATCAGGAGGCTAACTCCGGTTTGGGTCTGACCTCCGTCTTCCGTCGTGGCTCACCTGGCTCCTTTATGGTGATTGGGCTGCTGCCCTGTCCCGATTGGGTGTGTCCCTGCTCACCCTCCTTCCCGTTGTGGGTTTTGTGGCCTGCTGTGTTTTCCTATGCACATGACAGATTGTGATATCCCTCGTCGCCTCTAATGCTGTATCCGGCCAGTTCGTTGTGGGTGAGGTGTCACCGCCAGACCAACGTCACCTACTGAACACTGAGGGGTGAGAAAAAGATGTGATGAGCCATGCCCTGGGTGCAAGTGCTAGCCTAACCTCTCCCCAAAAGGCGGTCCTCTACAGTATGTAAAGTGCTTGGACCGAAGACAACCAGCCAAGGGGTGAAAGCTGGACCGAATACTAGAAAAAGAGACTGTCTATTTGAGTTGTTATAAAAATGTTTGTGATGTGACATGTGATGTGCAACAAAGTGTGATGCAATCAGGCACGAGAAAAGAATCACGGTGCTGTCGAACACATGGTGCTGGCAGGGTGGGAATTTTTCCTCCTGAGAGGTTTTTTCCCCCACCCCTGAGTGCGAGATTTGAGTTTTGGGTAGAAGCAAAACACTGCACAGTACCGACAAATACAAAACTGAGGGCTGATAGGCCCAGTTGAGAAAGATAGGGACATGTAGATTCAATCAAGTAGGTACTCATATGCTGCCACTAATACTTACTCATACTTACACTAACGGCGGCAGTAGTAGTAGTAAATAAGTATGGGGACTCAGTTAAACAAACGTATGCTTAAAGTAGTAAGGGTCAGGACAAACATATAATCATGGTAGTTAGATTCAAAAGTAAATATATGTATGCATTTCTCAAGAAGAAGTTAAGGGTTTATGGCTAGATACATCTACATAGGTCAGGCAAGAAGTGGACAGAGCAGGGCCCTACGGCCCGTTCTCCAGCTGCCAATCTACTATGAAGCTCCTGGGCGCACAACACTAGCACGTCTCTCACCGGGTCTACAGACCCTACTAAGCTCCTATCCTGATCAGTGTAGCATAGAAGTGGTTACTGTAAGGGACCCATTTGATGACGAGGATGATCGCAGGAACTATGGCTTTGTTAGAGTAATCCTCTGACAATTAGCAGGGGACGGCCATGGGGTGAAGCAGAACCAGTTTCTCCACAGATACTATAGGCAATATACATAAAATATACATAGAAAATATCTATGATGTAATATGTATTCCTCACTTTTGGATATTTTAATGAAGTACTCAATATGTAACCTACCTTTAGACTTTTTACTTACAGCATGATTCAAACATTTAGACTTTTTACTTAAAGCATGATTTAAATCCATAGAACAATGTTTGATTGGGATGTGTTTTAAGTGTGGTTCAGATGAAGGAATTCCTACCCCTCTGCACAGTAAGGCCATAAAAAACAGGCAATGTTCTAAGTGTGTGCGTTAAGTGTTTTGTTTTTTTTTAAAGCAGTCATTTTGGGGCAATAAAAAAGCAATAAACTAGGCACATTTCCAGAACTGGGGGTTTAAACAAAGCCCCCTAAGCCTGCAGTTCAGTGATAACAGAAGTGATAAGAGTTCAAAGCACCGGGATGAGGCTATTGGGTGAAATAGGACAATAAAAACCCCATTTCTGGTAAAACGAAACTTTTAAAGAGTATACAACTGACTGTGCATGTCCCATAAGTGTAACGTATCATATGGGTGTAAATAATTAGCTAAGGCGATAGTGATTGGTCTGGTCTAGTGCGAAAAGTTGAATGCCACGCCTAGGGATAATGTTACTGCATCAGGAAGGAATTTAAAAACCATTTCGTGTGTGTGTAAACCTGGTCCTCTGCAGACAATCACACTTTGTTGGATTCCAATAAAGTTTCTTTTCTTTTAATTTCCACGAAACTCTCTGTCTCTGAAGTTTTTACTTTGACTAAAAGGTTGATTTTTATTTTCTGACATAACCCACTTAATTGAGGTAGTTTATGAGGCTTTATAGCTTCACAGGGGGGAATGTCGTGTTTAAAAAATACATAAAATAAACACAAGGGTGATCAAGTAGGATTAGTATGTAAGTTTATTAAGGGTCACAGACAAACAGACCAAGTATGAATATCATGTAATTTTATGGAGAATTCACTGGACTGGTGGGACTGTAATCCTGGGGGGAGTGGTGGGGAGAGAAAGAGTGATAATAACCCCGGTATTCAGATTCGTTTGAAAGTCGCTCGTTCATGCAACTACCCTTTGTTTTGCTGATTAAAGAGGCGTGCTCAGCTGTGAATCACAGCAGTATTTAATAATTAAGAAATGCAGAGCCGGAAGCATCAGCGGAAGCGTCAGCCCTTGTTGTGTGAAGACCGAGCTTATGTAAAGACCTGCGAGTCTACCTGTGTGAGTCCACCAAGCAAGGATACAGACAAGACACCACTCGGGCTGCTAAGTATACTTTTTCTCCCTTTATTTCTCTTGCTGTCTACCTGTTTACACTCACTAACATGTGTCATCAGTTTATCCCTGTTATTTGGCACAGGCGCAGACGGCAGCATACTCCCAGAAACGTACGCAACTTGGACAACCTACACTCTCTGAATGTGGCCTCTGCAGGTTCCCTCTCCTTCTCAATCGAACTTTGGAACTAACAACCTGCTGTCCACAAAGCAGATTTTGCTGGCTCTGACTGAGACCTGGATCCATGCTGACAACACTGCCACACCTGCTGCCCTGGCCTCCAGCTTCAACTTCTCCCATACCTCATGTCCAAACAGACGAGGGGGTGGTACAGGTTTACTTCTCTCCAAAACATGGAAATTTACTTATCTTTCTCCCTCTGCTCATACACTTCCTTTAAATATCATGCTGTTACAGTCACTGACCCTGCACTTTCTTGTTGTTTACTGTCCTCCAGGTCAACTGGGGCAGTTCATCGATGAATTTGACACGCTACTGTCCACCATCCCAGATGATGGAACTCCTCTTCTG
>JAFFST010046933.1:5608-24359 GCA_022414735.1 Noturus placidus
TATGTGTGTGTGTGTGTGTGTGTGTGTGTGTGTGTGTGTGTGTGTGTGTGAATTTGATCTGTTGATTGCCTTTCTGTTTAATTAAAGGGGGACACGTTTCAGCATGTTCAGGACATTGTGACGTCTCTGCTGAGGACGATAAACCGCACAGTCATCACTATGGGCCGAGAGCACACCCTCATTGTGAGTCTGCCATGCTTGTTGGCCATTTCCCTTCCTCTTATGTCCTTTTCTCATGATGTTCTGCATTGTGTTGTGGGTGTCTATTGCTGTGTAGGCTCAGGAAAGATCAGGTTAGAGCTATACATCAAGACTATTCCTTCCTCTATTTTCATCGCTAAGTTATTTTCCAGAGCACCAGTTGATCTATTCATTCGGGCTGGACGTAAATGATCCTTTAAAAGCTTCTCTTAATGGTCCATTTTTAAACTGGCTACTAAACACACATCTTTGTTGATTTGTGTTGTATTAAAAAAACAAAAACACACATATTAGTTGTCATTCCTACAGCCTTGAAAGCTTTTGCTCTGTCTTAAATCTAGCTATCGTATTCTTCACTGCTTTCAAAGGTTTTTGCACACATGCGGTGCTCAGAATTAAGGACAGCAGTGTGTAGCCTTTGTCATGTGTTGGACATGCAACATATTTCCTCAGACTGCATCAAAATACATATTTTATTCATATCATCCCAAATAAACCAGTTACAAACAGCTGTGGCTACAGCTAAAGGAAGGCAGGGAGAATCATGGGTAATGTCATCTTAGCCTTTTAAAATAGCAGCTTACAAAAATACATTAATGGAGATGTGTTTACGATCAAGACAGAAAAACAGTGGAAGACTGTGTGTGTGTGTGTGCGTGTGTGTGTCTGTGTGTGTGTGTGTGTGTGTGTGTGTGTGCGTGCGTGCGTGCGTGCGTGTGTGTGTGTGCGTGTGTGTGTGTGTGTGTGTGTGTGCGTGTGTGTGTGTGCATCCATTCCACTAATGAAGTCTCACTGTGAAGTTATAATGCATATACATTGCAATTTTTCTCATCTGTGTCAGGTACATGTTACATTTGTCTCAAAAATATGAAGTAATGTGAGGGAGCCGGGCTTAAAGGAATACTCCACTTTTTCATCCTAATCTCTATTTCTGCATCTGTTGCGTATATGAGATTAGCATATATTTCCCTGTATATAGAAAAGAACATTGGTTCACTCCAAACTCTAAAGGGCAAATGTTGAACTCAATAGAAGTTTCCGTGATGTAGCTAGATAACTAAAATGTCATGAGGAGAATAATCATAAACTTGTTTACTCCCTTAAGTCGCTCACCATACATTATTAGATAATATTAATATTGTTTTTCTCCATTTTCTCCCAAAACTGATCACCTGTCAAATCCCATCCGCTAGCTAGCTCTTTCCTATCACATGACAGCTACCAAGTGGGGAGGGTGAAGGCTAAAGCAGCTTTCACACTAGACTTTCATCATGAGAAATTTCTTCGGAGACCGTTGCGAATATGGGCGGCAACAGGGATGTGACGTTAAAATACACCATCATCTACTGTATGAAGAAACACCGCAATCCAGGCAGCTTCTCTTTTGATGTTGAGTTTCCATTCTTGTAAGGCTGTGTTGTATAAAATGGTGTAAAACGGGATGGTGCGACACCACTATAATCAGTGCTTCCTAAATATTGGAATATCTGAAGCGGTCATGCCATAACGTATTGATCTTCTGTTGGTCACATATTTTCACTTGATACGAATTCGCAGGTCAGAGTTCACCAAACGCAGTGAAAATGCGAAATGTCTTCACACGAGCTGGCATTTCTGGTCTCCAGTGTTCTCGTGTGTATGAACAAAAGTCAATGGAATGAAATGTGTAGTTTAACGAACTCTTAACATGTTTCAAACTGCTATTCATCACTAAGCAACGTGACACACTCAGAGAAAAGTGCTATCTGCCCTCTTCCAAATACACAAGCACACAGACACCTACGATTGGCTATTGTCGCCGTGATTGAGAGGAGAGAGAGAATATGCTATACCTCCCACCCAGAGAGAATGGCAGATTTTTCTCCCTTAGCCACAGATGGCTGTGGCATCGCTAGCAGTCGAACTTGTGATCTACCCAGATCATATGGTGAATATTCCTGGTTTCTGGTCAACCAAAAACTGGGACTGGGCAGCATATTGGAGCTTCTACTTGCCTAGTGGGCTAGCTAACAAATATAATGAAATATTAACCAAAACATCAAAATTCCAATGCTGGAATATGTGAATCCTACACTGCCCTTTTGAAGGTCAAACTTGAAGCAACCAGCTGAAAAATATCTGAATGATTGTAATCTGCTCTACTCATAATAAGATTCCTAGAACCACTTAGACTGCAGTTAGTGCTGAGTAAGTCTACATATCGCCTTCAGTCAGGGAACATAGTGTTGAAATATCGCTATTCGAGACAGATTGTCTCTATTGGTTTAGCATTCCGGCAGTCACCGTGAA
This sequence comes from Noturus placidus, assembly GCA_022414735.1. Lineage (NCBI taxonomy): Eukaryota > Metazoa > Chordata > Actinopteri > Siluriformes > Ictaluridae > Noturus > Noturus placidus. The sequence continues at coordinate 8,099 of JAFFST010046933.1, forward strand.
GGGCAATATTGATTAAATCACAGTTCTGTCACTCATCAAGGAGAGCCTATTGACTGCCTGAGGCTTCAGATATGTCTTACACTTTCTATTATCCTGGTAGGTATGCCTGTCCAGTTGGGAAAAGGGCACAAAAAGAAATTATTGGAGTAAAAAAAGAGCGAAAATCAAAGCCATTGTTCTCGGGACTTGGCCATATGTGACATGAGATTATTTTCCCATGATCTTTTATTTTCATGATCAGCTGCATTCTAGAAAGGGATCTAATATCTCCATGATGAGAGTGCTGGTGTAACTCCATAATTACAATTCAAAACTTTTCCACACCTAAAAGCCACGTGCTCATAGAGCTGTTCCTTGGCTACGGACAAGTGTCCTGTAATTGGAATGCACAGAGCCTCTCGCTGTAATAGCGATGCGCACGGTAATCATTGCCTTGGTAGCCATTGCTGAGGGCTATAGCCACCAGAAACACTTCTTACGGAGTTTCTTGATGCGGTTCTTGTTCCGTGGTCGAGAGGGGTCAGTTTTAGGAAATGAAGCAACATCGTATTCCATGTCCAATGCCTCAAGGACACTCTGTAAGCGGCCCTCCTGCAGACGGAAATCATGCTCCACACTACATAAAGACAGGGAGAGAGAGATATTCAGTACGTGGATCACTGCAGTCTTACAAATTCAGCAAAGAATCTTGATGTCACTATAAATGTTTATGATTGAATCCTTTTGGGGGAATAAACTTCAGTGCACAGACTGGTCAAAATGTGAAAGTTGTTGCTGTAGCAGTTTTGGCTGCAGCCTTTTTTTTTTCTTTTAAGAAACAGTGAAGAGCTAGTGAAAGGGGAGTGCTAATATATTACTAAATAATAATACTAAGCCTATCATTTTCCAATATGCAACAATTAGATTAATACAGTTCCAGCTGATCAGGAAAACCCTACGAAAAATAAAATAACCCTAAGTAATGTGACACAGAAGCATAATGAATTATTAAGACAATCCCCCAGAATTACAAACTCAAACTGAAATGAATATTTTCTTTGGATAAACACTGGTTAATATGCATGTATATATGTGTGTGTGTATGTGTGTGTGTGTGTGTGTGTGTGTTCGCGTGTGTGTGTGTTTAAAGAGTGTTTTATTTCCCTCCTCTGCAGGCTGTAATTGCTATGTGCTGCACTGTTAAACACTGCATTACTGATGAAACACGTGCATTTCTGTGGAACCTCATCCTCTGTAGGTGGACAGTTTTTTTTTTGTTGTTGTTTTGTTTTTGCCCCTATCATAACTTGCAGTTTTCACATGTACTGCTCATACTGTATATCCGATGTGACTTCATGTGTAAATCTCAAATAAGACTGGAATAAAAATATCAGTAAAAGAGATATGACAGAAGGGCATTATTCCAGACAAAATAGCAGTTTTACAATTCGTATTATTTTTGTTTTTAACCCGGGATGATGTCATCACCCACCATCAAGAACACCCCGCGCCTCTTTTAGCCCTGCCAGTACTGCCCATATGTATGCCTGTGTAAAATATTGCGTGCTGTCCATGATCTCACACTCAAGTCATAAAAAAAATGAACTTTTAACAGAATTCATCTTCATCTCCCTTGTTTTTATAAATCCATACAAATTTCTAATGCGATCAGGTTGTTACAGCAGAATCACCAGGAGAATGCGGCATTTCTCATTTCCATATTTGTCTAATCTGGATTTCTCCATGAGATTTAAGGTGCTTCTATTCTTCACATTTTTCACTTATAGAATAGTATTTTAAAGTGTCTTTAACGTGGCATTTGTGGCTTTGATTATCACGTGATTTATTAATCATGATTGAAAACAATATAACTATATAGTCTGCAGAATAGGTTTTGGGTACCATTATTAATTTGAGCGTTGTATTCTGAAATCTGTGCATGCTAAACAAAGCTTTGTTGTCACCTTAGTAATGAATGCTTGACTTTGGACTAAAGAAAGAGAAAGTGAGACATATTTCATCTCTTTCATCATCTATTTCATGTCTTTGAGGCAGCTATGACAGCCTGTTTGTTGTACCGAAGACAAACAACAGTCCAACATGAAACATTAATCACACCTTGTACTCATGCAAAAACACACACACACACACACACACACACACACACACACACACACACACACACACACACACTCTCTCTCTCTCTCTCTCTCTCTCTCTCTCTCTTATGTGTCCATGTTAGCCAAGAGCAGTATACTCATAGATCACTATCCTGCTTCTTATCTTAACAGCTCATCCAATTCACCCACTCTGTCTACTTTCTTCCATATTTCCTCCTTTCTGGCTTAAGCCTTTCGCTTGTTGTCTCTAATATTGTGATCCTTCCTGCATGGATCATTCTCTTTTTTCTCTTACAGGCAGGACATGCTGGTGTTAGAACCATATTGTTGTCTTTATCTGTGTTAGTGAAGAGAGGTACATAATGACCTATTTAATCCTGCAGAGGACTGCATGCTCTGATACTAAGCATACTCACTGCTATCTATGAGGAGCCAATCACTTTGTGTGTGTGTGTGTGTGTGTGTGTGTGTATGTGTGTGTGTGTGTGTGTGTGTGTGAGAGAGAGAGAGAGAGAGAGAGAGAGAGAGAGAGAGAGAGACAGGGACGGAAGGATTCTGCACTCTATAGACGTTACCACTATCAACTTTCGCAGCCAGTCAGATCTAAATCAAGCTGAATAGAACCTAATGCTGTTAAGAAAAAGGAAGAAGAGCACAGGAGGAGAGGAAAAGGGATATTGTAGAGTTATTTCTATTAGAAGGAAAATCACTATTAAATGCTATTTGATTTATATATTATAAATATATGCACTTATTCAAGAGCTATATACAGAGTCACTGGCTCTGTTTCCATGCACCCATTTTATCAGTCTGAATGAATTAAATCCGTTTGCAGATCTGTTTATATGTACTCTAAACACTGCAATCCGACTCAAATTCCTTTATATGTGTCTTATATGTATTCCGAACAAAGATTCTGCTCAAGTGCACAACACACAGTGTCTGTTGTCATGCCAACCATACAATAGTAGAGAAAGAACGCTATGGAAGTGACACCAAATGACCTAATAGGATTTTTTTTTTTTTGCTTTGTTGACATATATAAACGTATGTCAACAACTTTTTTCTCCCCACATATTACTCACTTTACTCGGCCAACGGGGAAAACTACAAGCAGTGTTACAACATCCTGTGTGGCTTCACTTATGCCTATTCCACCTCCAATAACCCACCAACTCTGCATGAAGGTACAAAGTCAAGATCGGTGGAAGAGAGTTGTTTTTAAGGAGTTTACAGACGTGGAATGGAAACAGGATTTTCGAATGAGACAACGTTATTTTTTTTTTTGCTTTATTGTAGTGTTATGAAACTCGACTTTATATGACTTTACATGAGCGCTGCAGAATGTACAGTGCGTGCCCCCATTCCCTTAATAATGTGTGTTGCCATTGTTTTATATAAATTAGGTATTGGCACCTAGTATCGAGTGATTGGCAATCAATTTGGAGTTCACAAAAATTACTGTTAAAAAGTTTGTGTATCTGTTCTACAAGGGAATAGTCAAATTGCCAATAAAAAATCTCATTAAAATACGCAAGACGTGAACATACACACCATTGCACTGTGCATGTGCACAAGGTATTTTTGAATCTGATTGAGAAAATAATAGGATTCAAGAGTTTACATGGAATAAACCACCCCTTCTTATCTGACCGACATTTAATTCTGATCGAGCTCGATGAAAGTGTTTTGCAATTAAGGTTTTCATGAAGGCTTTTTTTTTTTTTTTTTTTTTTTTTTACCATCGGATTACTTGGTTGCATGTAAACGTAGCCACTCAGATGACACTGAGATGATGTGATTATTTTTTAGTAAGACATAGCCACAATTTATATTATTTTATTGAGATAATACTTTGAGGCCACAAACTAAATGAGACCGTAAACTAAGGCATGACCATGAATTGTATAATGACATACTTAATACATGGCCTCTAGACAATTATTTGGCAGGAACTGAGGAACAAAAATCTATTCTTATAGCCATCTTGCAAACTGCAGTGACTGCGGTAGGTCGTTATGTACCATTCCAAGATTCAATTCAAGTGTAATATTAAACTGTAAATTGTTTCCATTCTCAAGTTTCTGTGAATAAAATGGTCTAATTCAATTGATTACCCTGCACTTACCCAATTTAAAATACAATAGCTGGCATGAGAAACTGAATAAATGCACATTTGAATGTTTAAGATGACATAACACAAGTCTATCGCGTACATTTGTTTTTGCTTTTTTTGTGCAAATTCTGCCTGTTTTCCAACTGAATATAAAATAAAGTATGTGTTCTAAACATCATAACAGCTACAACTAGTTTATTTCTAACATGCCATTATTGAGCTCATTTTCTATGGCTGAATCTCAAATGTTATTTTATTGCGTAAATTGTGTACTACATAGGTTCTACAAAACCATTCTGTAACTATAAATCATCACAGAACACATTTATGAGCTGAAAAAAAAACAGAAATCTGCTTTGAGATAGACCAAATAAGAACAACGCAGAGGTCACCCTTCCTATCTGAGCGCATTATCTCAAGAATATCATCAATACTTGGGGTCTCATTTATCAAAGCATGCATAGAACAAGTTTTAATTCTGTGCATAAGAACTCCCAGTATGCATAAGAAAATTAGGATTTATCACACGTGCATATGCAAAGCGGTAGGCAATGGCTGCTGATAAATCCTACACGTTGTTAATTGCTCTGTTCATACATGGCTACACTCGTTTACATAAATAAACGCCCCCAAATTGCTGTATATGGTAAAGTACTTCCTTTTACAATGGTAAATTATGGCTGTGTGCAAACTATTGCCCCAGGTACATCTGGAGAAGCTGAGGTGGTGTGAAAATCCCTTAGTGTTGTTTCTGCTACTGTTTTTATAAACATAATCTATTGTATTGTGCTGTGAGTGACATAATACAGTGAGGGGAAAAAGTATTTGATCCCCTACTGATTTTGTACGTTTGCCCACTAACAAAGAAATGATCAGACTATAATTTTAATGGTAGGTTTATTTGAACAGTGAGAGACAGAATAACAAGAAGAAAATCCAGAAAAACGCATGTCAAAAATGTTATAAATTGATTTGCATTTTAATGAGGGAAATAAGTATTTGACCCCTTTGCAAAACATTACTTAGTACTTGGTAATAACTTAGTAATTACTTTTAATTTTCAATGCCCTGGCTGAGGGAAGGAGGTTCTCACCCAAGATTTGACGGTACATGGCCCCGTCCATCGTCCCTTTGATGCGGTGAAGTTGTCCTGTCCCCTTAGCAGAAAAACACCCCCGAAGCATAATATTTCCACCCCCATGTTTGACGGTGGGGATGGTGTTCTTGGGGTCATAGGCAGCATTCCTCCTCCTCCAAACACGGCGAGTTGAGTTGATGCCAAAGAGCTCCATTTTGGTCTCATCTGACCACAACACTTTCACCCAGTTGTCCTCTGAATCATTCAGATGTTCATTGGCAAACTTCAGACGGGCATGTCTATGTGCTTTCTTGAGGAGGGGCGCTGCAGGATTTCAGTCCTTCATGGCGTAGTGTGTTACCAATTGTTTTCTTGGTGACTATGGTCCCAGCTGCCTTAAGATCATTGGAAAGATCCTCCCGTGTAGTTCTGGGCTGATTCCTCAATGTTCTCATGATCATTGCAACTCCACAAGGTGAGATCTTGCATGGAGCCCCATGCCGAGGGAGATTGACAGTTCTTTTGTGTTTCTTCCATTTGCGAATAATCACACCAACTGTTGTCACCTTCTCACCAAACTGCTTGGCAATGGTCTTGTAGCCCATTCCAGACTTGTGTAGGTCTACACTCTTGTCCCTGACATCCTTGGAGAGCTCTTTGGTCTTGGCCATGGTGGAGAGTTTGGAATCTGATTGATTGATTGCTTCTGTTTTCCCTTTAAGAGTGTGCTGCTAATCTCAGCTCGTTACCTGTATAAAAGACACCTGGGAGCCAGAAATCCTTCTTATTGAGAGGGGGTCAAATACTTATTTCCCTCATTAAAATGCAAATCAATTTATAACATTTTTGACATGCGTTTTTTCTGGATTTTTTGTTGTTATTCTGTCTCTCACTGTTCAAAAAAACCTACCATTAAAATTATGGACTGATCATTTATTTGTCAGTGGGCAAACGTACAGAATCAGCAGGGGATCAAATACCCCCTCCCCCTCCCCCCCCACCGTACATGTAAAGCATGTGCAATTATTCAGCACGTAGATGGACGGAAAATGCCAAACCTTACTCCAATTTCAAGTTAACATGTGCCTGTGGCTAAAAACCTTAGAGTAGAAAGGACTTGAGTGTGCACAGTGATGCTATTGCTGTTTTGTTGACCTCTCTAAATGTAGGGCAAGTAGCTGGCAGTTCAACTAAAATGGCAAGCGAAATTGACTGATGAGCCACTGATTGTTATTTGAGAAGTTGTTATTTCGGATGGTGAAATTTATTTTTGGCAAAGAATATCACATTCTATTGACATCAATGTGATGTGAGACACCTTGCGATTCAGTCTGATCTAGAGCCATCTCAATTTATTTTTGACCAGGGAAAGTTTAGAAGAACCCAAGAACATTGTCTGCACGCAAACCACCTTTAGTGTATGGGTGTCCAATCTTTAGTGCATGGGTGTGCAATCTTTAGTGCATGGGTGTCCAGTCTTTAGTGCATGGGTGTCCAAAGGCAAAACTATCGGTATCGGTTATCGATATCGGCTGATATCACTGAGAAATGTAGTATTGGTGCATCTCCACTTGTAACCATCTGGGTTGTTTGTTAGTGAGAATAGTGAGGTTTGTGAGGCAGCATGGCAGAGAGGATCCACTGCACTGCTGCTTGTTAAAGGTGTGCTGTATGCAGTGAATGTATTAGTGCAGACGATCATTTATCAGGATAAATGGAATGAATCTTCTTAATGAAGCATAGACACAGCAAGCACAAAACATTAATGCATGCTTATTGTATTTGTCAATGTACATTTGTTATGCCTTGTCAATTTAATGAATATTTAAATAGATTTGATCAAATGCAATGTAAAGTCATTTTATTTTGCATCTTACTAATTAGAAATAATTAAGCCATAGGTAGGCAAAGGAGAACTCTGCTCACAATATAGCAAATTATTCCGGTTCAGAATTTCTTTTTAAAAATAATTAAATAAAAATGTCTAAACAATCAGAGGGCACAGGTCACACAGATCACCCGCAGGCAGCAGCTTGTACTGTAATCTGCCCCCGTGAAGGGGGATAAAGCAAAGATGGAGGAAAGGTGAAGAGGCAAGATGGATAAAACGGAGAGAAAGTGGATAGAAAGCATAAATAAATGATGTGCAAGAGTGTCTACGCTTTAAAAAAAATCTCTCTGAAGCTGTGCTTGTCTCCAGAGATAGAAGGGTTGGAAGAATAATATTTATCTCCAGAAATCATAAGCCAATGGTTTATGCCAGGCTAGGAATAATGCTGTGTGTGTGTGTGTGTGTGTGTGTGTGTGTGTGTGTGTGTGTGTGTGTGTGTGTGTGTGTGTTTGAATCTGATAAAGAGAAATGATGTGAGTGCAAATAGATCTTTTTGATTTAGTATTCTGGCTGTAAAGCACACAGCGGCATTTGTGATGTTTTGTGATGTGTGTATAAACCAAACCCACTAAAAGCATTTTGTGCTTATCACAGTGTTTTATTGTGCTGGATAAAACGTATGTATGTGGAGCATTGTTGGAGTGTGTGTGTGTGTGTGTGCCTGTGTGTGTGTGTGTGTGTGTGTGTGTGTGTGTTTTGTGTGTCTGTGTGTTTCGTCTCAATTGTTGTGAGATAAAGATTGAGTAGAAAAGCTTCCAAAATTTAATTGATTCCCGAGGCAGGCTTCACCTGTGTGCGTGTGAGCGTATGTGTGTGTTGTGTGTGTTGTGTGTGTGTGTGTGTGTGTGTGTGTGTGTGTGCGTGTGTGTGTGCAAAACAGAGCAGGAGAATTGGAACTTTGAAGGTAGTGTGTGAACATGTGTGCGAGTGTCTAAATATGTATGCGTTGTTATGCCAAAATCCAAAATGTAGTGTGTGTTGGTTTGAAATTCCAAATGGTCCAGCAATGTTTATGCTTTTCATCCTAGCAGAACAGAATGTGATAGAATTTACAGCTTGAGAGAGAGAGAGAGAGAGAGAGAGAGAGAGAGAGAAACACAAACACTGGAACATCCCTGTGCTTTTGAGGACATCCAAGTCCCCACAGTACATATTTGAGTCTTAGTGTGTGTTCTCATTAATAATGTGTGTAACATTATTCTCATAATGTTAATGACGAACCCTGCAGAACAGCCTTCAGAGCTCAATGCTGCAACACATCCACTTATTAAACTTAGCCTCGTTTTCACGTAAATAACCTCTCCCGCATACATACAGCTCTCTTAATTGCATCTATGTGTGTGTTTGTGTGTGTGTTCAGCTTGAGAAAACACATTTGATAAGTTACAGAACATTAATTGAATGGTTGGTGAAAAATCAAATTTACATAATTACCCACTTATGCCTATAGTGGATTGTTGGTGTCTGTCATTTGATTGTTTAGTTGTACATTGGAGCTCCGAGGCCAAAGAAACATGTAATAGAAGTCTATTTGACGTCAGATTTGAAGACATAATTTCCAACAGGAAATATTGTTTGTGCATTCATTCTTATTATACCACAGGGCTTTTGAAATGTATGAATTTAATTGGTCATAAAGGTTTGAGTCATTTTCTATAAGAGCAGCTCGGACAATAGTGCTGACTGTAATCCAAATCGCTGCTTTATATTAATGTGCTCGTTCAAATGTGTTATAGTATCTGAAGTTATACGTAACTCATTCCAGTGGGCTTGTGTGTCAGACAATTTACACAATCTAAGATTAATAAACATATTAAAATGTGAATTTTAAAATGTGGCTTGCTATTTAAAGAAGCAAAAGTGTAATAATAGACATGATGATGTTTTCTATAAAGAGACATTTATGGACGGACTTTCAGGTGTCAGCACTTGGTAATAGTTTTTTTTCTAGACATGGGAACGTATTCACGACTAAAGATTTTGTGCTTTCTGGTGTCTCAGTAACTGGACAAGCTGCATTTTGTTTTGTTTTATTAACTTATCTTATAAAGAGAGAGAGAGAAAGTAAGACTGGCTGAAGAGCGAATGACGTGTACAATATATCTGCTGTAACATAAGTGATGACAAGACTGAACTTGGATAACAGACATTTCACAACATTAAATGTAACTGTAAACTGATTTAAAAAAAAAAGTAGGATGTTTGTTAATTAATGAAAAATTTGTTGGCAACTTGCTATGGTTTAAGAAGACTAAAACACTTTGTAGCGTGCTCTTATAGGAAAATTATCCACAGTTAGCAGTAATGCCACTTTTTGTCGAGCTGCATCACACCGCCCTGTCCTGGATTATTTTCCTAAATTAAATGTGTGAATATAGACTATCGAGCTATTGTATAAAACAAATCTTTAAAAAATAATGCTACAGAAAAGAGTTGTTATGAGAGTTGTAGATAAAGATGCACCGATACTGAATTTCTCAGCCGATACGATAACTGATTATTCCAAGTGATATCGGCCGATACTGACAACCGATACCGATAGTTCTGCCTTTTGTACCTTATGTTAAATGAATAATAATTATTTCCACAATTCTGAAAGAAACGCAAATAAAAACTTTATTTTCTCCATTTAAACAAGTTGTTTCACAGTAACTGGTCTCATAAACAGAAAACACATTACTCACATTAACATTAACACATGGACATTTAGTTCTGAAGATTAAAATAAGAGTTCTTAACTTATTGAATATTATTAATTCATATTGACATAATTTATAGACTGAATTGTTAAACATCTCCTGTTAGTCTCACATTCACTCACCACAAACAAAAAGCATTTTTACTTCATCGTTAACATCAAACTGGTGATATATAATATACACTTTTTTTATATATTAACATTAACTGGATATGAAATACACTACTCTACAAATATATTTTCCTGTGCAAGATATATTTTTTTGTCAATTCATCTTCATTTAAGTCTTTCGGCAGTGTACTGGAGCTTTAATTCAGCTTGAGCAGCATGGCAAAAAAAGAATAAATTGACTTGCTGCCGAAACTCCCGCTTCACTGTTGCAGCGTCCGGTGTAAAATTTGATCAGTGCAGAAATTACAGATATTACAAACTGCAGTTTTGTCATCATTCCACACAAGAGATATCATCTTTACACACAGCACTAAATTTAATGTGTTTTCCCGCCCTCTTTTGATTGACAGGATATAATCGGTCCTGATCATCAGATGTTTCTAAACTATCGTCTGATAGCGTGAAAAATAGCCTTTATCGGCCGATACATCGGTGCATCTCTAGCTTTACATGAGATAGATTTCCATTATTCGTTACTAACCCCAGCCCTGGAGCTCCAGTGCAAATGTCAGACACCAACATGTGTTGGTGAACCGACAACACCAGGAGCAAGGAGACAATTTTGTAAATATGTTTTTTGCTGAACTATTCCTTTAAGGCTGTAGTGCTGTGTGTATGCAGTACCTGTAAATGATGCAGGCTGTTTTCTGGCAGGTCGAGCAGTTGTTGATGTCCTGCCCTGTTCTGTAAGAACAGCGTCTGTTTAAAGACATAAATAAATAATACACAGAAACAAAAGTCATGAACCTGTACAGTGACATGCCCAAGTAATGCAAATGAAGTGCGCACACACACACACACACACACACACAGAGAGAGAGAGAGAGAGAGAGATAGAGAGAGAGAGAGAGAGAGAGAGAGAGAGAGAGAGAACAGAGCTGTCTGTCAGAGAGAGTTAAGAAGGTATGGACAGCATTATGAGAGGTGAGAAGAAAGGGTGGGAAAAGATTGAGTGACATTGAATAAGCAAACGGTAACATTTAGAGGGTGAGATGATCCATGATGAAGAGATTAGAGGGGAAAAGCTGACAAAGAAAGTAGACGTAAGAAGCATTTTAAACGTTTAGTGACGAAAAAGGAAAGCAAATAATCACAGAAGAGAGATGAAATGTTCTATTAATGATTTTGACTCCTGAGGGCTACCAGAATCTACAGGATGCTCAGCCTTGTTCCAAATGATGCCCCGCGGTTCTCCTCCAAGGGCGTACTTACGTTCAGCAGTCCTCAAGTTGACGGTGTATTAGTTTAGAAAATAGCAATTTAGGACACAGCATCATCATCAAATCTGTGTGTCATTACAGGTTCAACCATTTGGAAACAAATGAAGTTCAGAGGCATTTTGTCAGTTTCTTTGCCAAAATAGAACTTGCCACACTAAATATGAATTCAATTTCAATTCCTTTTAATTTGTCTAGCAGTACAATCTAAAAAGTAGACATTGTCAAAAAGTAGCTTTACAGAAATCCTGACCTAGACCTATATTCCAGAGGTACCTGAGACAAGGCAAAACTCCTTGAGGCAACATGAGGAAGAAACCTTGAAAGGAGCCAGACTCAAAAAGGAGCCCATCCTCTTATGCGTGAAACCGGATAGTGCGATTATAAATCATTAGAGTAGACTGTTATATGGGCAAACAAACTAGTCCTACATGTGATAAAAGGATAAAGCACGTCCAGTCTATAAATATAATTTCTGTAAAGCCAGTTTGTGACTTTGAATGATGTAGAAAAGCAAGGACGAGGTTGATTTGTACTTCAACACAAATGAATAGTCACATAATAACTGCAGTGGCTTCATATTTGCTCTATATTTCAGGTAAGCGATTTGACTTGCAACGATTTAAATTAACATGAGCTAGATACAGTATGATTCATTAAGTCAACAGACCTCTCAGGGATATGCTTTAAGGGCAAACCTGGGGTGGAAATTAAGGTGACAAGTTTTACTTCAAGGCTGGAAGCTGCGTATTCTTGGCACATCATGGCATCCATGTGCCAGTGTACGTGGTTTAATAAGTTATTTTACCGTGTTTTGTTCCACATTAGTTGCAAACCTAATGCTTCACAATGACAAGTTAAATTACTGATGAAAGGTATTTACACATACACATTTGCATATCTTTTTCTCCATCACTGGCTCTGATGTTGTTGAATCTGTAATTTTTGCTGTGTGCTGTTAACAACCAAATCTGCAGTGACTGGTTTTAACTAGTACTGCAAGGGGTATTGGTTAAAATAAAACCTCTTGATGGGTCATAGAGGGGTTATAGATGGCACGTGTGAGCATGTCTGTGAGGTTTAGTGCTCAATGGGGGCATCACTAATGGGTGGCCAATTGGGACACCTTAGAGACTTGTAGGCCCTAGGGGCATATGCAGATAAAGACCATGCATCATTTGGAACAGAGACTGGATCAGATATTAGAAACTTCAGACTCTTTCTCACCCCTCGCTCATGGCCTTGCTCTTCTCCAGGTCCTGGATGACGTTGAGAAGAACCTTAATCTTCTCTTGGTTGGACAGCAGGTTCTCCTCAATGTTCTGCAGTAGACCTTGTAGTGCTGATGGCACCCCATTGCACAGTGGGATCTGTGCTTCTGTCAAGTTCTTTTGCAGAGGCTGAAAGTCAACCAATTCTGGTTTGGTTTCTGGAGCAATCGCAGTTTTTAGTTTTTGTATGGGGGGTTGAGTTTGCAATGTTGCTTTGGTCTCTAAGAGATTATGAATCTCTGGTGATACCAGTTTTGTTGTTAGCGCTGAAGGTTTGCAATTGGGAGCATTTTTAGGTGGGAGAGTGGGTGTGGTTTGTGAGTCGGATCCAAAAGAAAGCACAAGGGGAGGTGGTTTAGGTGTGGTGGAGACAGATGAAGGAGCAGATGCAATAGTGGCATAAGTTTGGTTATTCGTGTACTCTGATGTGAGCTGCACATCTTTTGGGACATGTTGTTTTTGAGCTGCTGTTGATTCTGTTGGCTGTGTTTTATTTATCAATGTTCCTGTCTGTGTTTTGTCGGTTTTTTGTTTACATGAATTTGTAGATATTTTTATAGTTGCAGAGTTTTTGTTACATGTTTTGTTGTGAATGTGTGTGGATGGATCAGTTGGTTGAGTCATTGTTTCCTGTGCGGTTCTGTCACTTTTATCAAGAGAGTTCTCTTTGTGTGTGCCTCCAGCATGAGTGTGTGAAGTGTGAGTTGGGTGTGTATCTGTAAATTGCTGCTTCTGCAATCTGGGTGCATCTTTTCTTGGTGGCATTGGAAGGGTCATGCTTGCTTGAATCTGACTGGACTCTCGTTTATGGCATGCAGGTGCCATGCAAGATGCAGCTTGCAATTTTCGTCCACATGCTGTGCATGGTCTCGATGATGTTATTACACGGAAAGGCCGGGGATGTGTGGCATATGACCTTACACTCACACACTGCACTGTAGGACGTGTATTTTCCCCTTTTAGTGATTGACCCCGCCTCTGAATTCGAATTTCAGTCTCACTTTGACTACAAACTTCTCCTGTCTCCACCCCCTCACTACAGACCCCTTCTACCAATTCAGATGCTACTATGCTGCCATTGATGAAGCGAGGATTCCGTTTGGATTTTACCCTGCATCCTGACTGGTTGGGGTTTGTTTGGATAGATTTGATCTGGCAGTAGACACTGCCGTCTTGTGATGTCTCATCCTGGGATACTTTGCTTGTGCAATTCCGAAATTGCCCCAAAGAGGGTTTGGCCCTGTCTAGAGACATAGTTTCCACAGGAACAGAATTCCCATGGGCCGTTCCTGTTGGCTGACTCCTCCTTTTTAAGGAGGGAAGTGAGCGTAGTCCCGGTGATGTCTGCACCCCCACACTGCAAAGAGGTCCCCATTTCTGTGACAGAACTTCACGCCCTCCCAGTGCTGGCACTGGATTAGTCGTGTCAGCTGCCTTTCGGCCCATGGCCTGTGCCGGACTGGCTCAACCCCCAGAGCCGCAGCTGAAGGGGGAAGGACTTCTCTCAGTTGGCATGTTGTTCTATTCAACGATGATGATGCTTCATCGAAAGCAAAGTGTGTGGGTGAGAAAGATAAAACTCAGCATGTCCTGCATGGTCTCATTAGTTGGAAAACTTCTTGTGTCTCAGAATTTGATCATTTCATTTCTTAGTCTTCAGAGGCTGTTTGACTGCAATTACATGTGCTGTTTGATTAGTCTCCTTGACTCCAGATGTATTTCTGCCTGCCAGAAAGAAGGAGAGCACAGGTCAATGAAGCGTCTCTAATTGGACTGTCTGCACAATATTTTACCCTTCCAGTCTCACTAGCATGAAGCCCTGGCTTTTACTGGTGTTCCATCCGAGGTGTATTTGCTTCTCACACCCAGTGTCCCCAGAATAGGCTCTGAATATATTGCCGTCCTAACCATAACAAAGTGCTTACAGAAAAAGTGAGTGAGAGTCAGTGAGCAGCTTGTAATTGTAGAAACTTTGGCTGTCTACATGGTGAATTGACAAGCCTGTGTTTTCCATTGCCACTAACTCCACCCCCTTGCCAGATTTCTTGAATGATATGAATGAAAAACATGTGTTTTAAACACACGCAACAAAAAGCACTAACTGTCCTCATCCAAATACATGAGCTCACAGACACCCATATTGGTGTGCCACTCTGATTGACAGGAGAGAGTATAATGCCTCAGTTCTGACCCAGAGGAAATCTTTATTCTACGAACGCTTTTTTGTTGTGCCTCTCGCAACCCATATCTCAGTTTTCCTATGGTATATTTGAAATGATATCTATATTCCAGGTCAAAAGCACGTTTAATACTCTTATTGAGCCTTGTATACGAAGTACAATCAATTACATAACCACATCATGAGGTCTGACTGGCACTAATCAGAGATATCTACTTCAGAGCCAAGCTTTCAGCTGTGCTAGTAGGTTATTTGAGCAACATTTTTGTACCAGACACCATTTCTGAAATGCCACCATTCATTTAAATCCACCCAGAAATGCTACCTAACAGAATAGTTTTCTTTATACATGAATAATAGATTTCACCTTTAAGATTGAGGTTTGCCTGCTTCACTTGGAAGAACAAAGGGTGGGTGTGAGCTCTAAGAAGAAGCTCTCTTTCGCAGCAGGTGTTTCAAGTTTCAGATGGTTTTGCTTTGTTTGGTTTTTTTGATGCAACTTAAAGTAACGAAAATGTTAAAGAAAAGAAATGAAAAAAAAAGCAGTCCCTCTTCCCCTGTGGAAAAGTAAAAGTAAAAAGCCCTCCAGCACTCTGTTTATGGAACTGAAAATGTAGCTTTTTTATATTGCTTGAGATTGCAAGATAATAAGTAGGAACCCTGAGTGGCTTTTAAAAATGCAAGCCCCGTAAACCTTTTCTGTTTTTCTCCCAAAGGCTTCATTAATTTATTGCATCTTTGTGTAATCCTGCAAAGAATTATTAGTTAACTACTTGCTTAGAGCCCTAACTCAAATCTCTCTCTCTCTCTCTCTCTCTCTCTCTCTCTATTTCTGTTTCTCTCTCTCTCTCTCTCTCTCTCTCACTCTTTTTCCTACTCGTGTTGTAATTAATCCCTCATTAATGCTTCCTCTTCCTCCTCTTAAGTCAATCTCTAGTTTTTTTTTTTTTTTTTTTTTCTTTTCTTCTCCCAGTAGTAAGCACTCTTACTTACAACCTTGTAAGCTTATCTTGTCCAGTGCTAAGCCTTACTTTCATTGTGTGCCTGCGTGTGTCTGTCTGTCTGGCTGTGTGTGTGTGTGTGTGTGTGTGTGTGTGTGTGTGTGTGTGTGTGTGTGTGTGTGCACAAGAAATGTGTCCTAATCAAATAGCGATACACATGCATGCCCTTGTTCCTCATTAGGTTGTGTACTTGTGGTGTGTGTCCTTGATTAGGATTCAGGGAAGAAAGGCAGATGATGTGGTGGAGGTGGGGGGAGGAGGATCGGGTGGTCGGGTGATGGTGTGTGTGTGTGTGTGTGTGTGTGTGTGTGTGTGCACGCATGGGCTTGCTCGTGTGAAGGGACGTGATTTGGGGATCGTTGGACTAATATGCTAATGACCCCATTAGCCTCTGACAGAAGGACATTAATAAGAAACAATACAGTGTGCACACATGTGAGCACACACCATAAATCACATTAGTGTGTGTGTGTGCACACAGGTGTGTGTGTGTGTGTGTGTGTGTGTGTGTGTGTGTGTGTGTGTGTGTGTGTGCGCAAA
>JAFFST010046933.1:46174-51174 GCA_022414735.1 Noturus placidus
TCCGGAGAGAGTTTGCTGCACTGAAAGTAAAGGGGCTGAATAATTTTGCTCGCTCAATTTTTCAGTTTTTTATTTGTTGAAAAAGTTTAAATATCCAATAAATTTCGTTCCACTTCATGATTGTGTCCCACCTGTTGTTGATTCTTCACAAAAAATTATAGTTTTATATCTTTATGTTTGAAACCTAAAATGTGGCAAAAGGTCGAACAGTTCAAGGGGGCCGAATACTTTCGCAAGGCACTGTATGAAGACAGGGCCATGGAGCATACATCAGTCTAGTCTGTAATCTTTTATATTTATGGCATTTGGCAGACAGCCTTATCCAGAGCAAATTACATTTATCTCACTTTTACAACTGAAAAGTTGACGGTTATGGGCCTTGCTCAGGGGCCAAGCGGTGGCATCTGATTTGTCCGTTGTCTTTGCTCAGTTCCTTCTCACCCCCAACCCCCCTCCCCTGTCCCCAATTTTCCCATATTACAGGCTGACTTTGGTGTTTACGCTTACATGGTGTGTGTGTGTGTGTGTGTGTGTGTGTGTGTGTGTGTGTGTGTGTGTGTGTTTGTGTGTGTCTGTGTGTCTGTGTGCCAGTGGCCTTAAAAGTCATGTAGCTTAAATATTCCATTTTGGCAAAGATGGAGAATGAAGATTGCTGTTTAGAAATGGAGCTATGACCTGAAGGAGGAGGGAATGAGACCAGAGAAGGGTCTGAAGAACTGATACGGAAATATGTGTGTGTTTTTGTGTTTGTGTGTGTGTGTGTGTGTGTGTGTGTGTGTGTGAGAGAGAGAGAGAGAGAGCGAGAGAGAGAGAGAGAGAACTGTAAAGTCAGAATGGTGGTGGGATCACAGAAGTTCAAACTTGGGTATGAATTATAACCACGCTGTGTGGGGAATTTTTTTTTTTCTTTTGATGGACGGTTGGTGGCCACATTTTGTAGGTACCACAAATGCACTGAAAAAATAATTTCCCATCACAAATTAACCTTTGACATAATGTAAAGATTTTGCAAGATATACATTTTTCAGGGCTTTGCGCAATTAAGAATCGGTCATAAGGTTGTAAAGGCATGGGAACTTTAGTTTCTCACTTGAAGTTTGGAGTAAACACATTTGATTAATGTGAAATAGGCTAATCAATATACAGTAGAAGATGAATAATAAATAAAACTTTGATAATGGTACATTGGGATTTCCACCAATGTAAATAAAAATAACAAATAACCAGACAAACAAAAAAAGGTGTTGGTCGACTGCTCAGAAGGTCATGAGTTCAAACCCCAGCACTGCCATGCTGACACTGTTGGGCTCTTGAGTAAGGCCCTTAACCTTCAACTGCTCAGATGTATGAATGAGACAAATGTAAGTTGCTCTGGATAAGGGTATCTGCCAAATACTGCAAATGTAAATGTAAAAAGAAATCTGGATGATCCTGGACCATAAAAGGTTTTTAGGTTCATTATTTATATATATATATATATATATATATATATATATATATATATATATATATATATTAGTTTAAATTCAGTGAACAATATACTGTTGAATTATAAGGTTGAACCTGTGAACTGTGCAGTGTGAAAAGTAATACATAAATATCTCTCCCTTCCTGGTGTTTGAAAAAAGAAGGTGTGTATGACTGAGTCTGACTGGACCAAGAACATGTTTAGTGTTGCCTGCATCATTGTTGGGCTTGAAAATCTTACTTAAAGACACAACTCTTAAAGCTTATTTTTCTTTCATTCTGATATTTTCATTCATTCATCTACAGTAACCATTCAATCCTGATCAGGGTCACAGTGGGTCCAGAGTGTCTCTCAGGAACACTGCGCATGAGGTAGAATACACCCTGGATAGGACACTAGTCCATTGCATGGTCCTGTGCGCACATGCACACACACACACACACACACACACGCACACACACACACACACACACACACACACACACACACACACACATACACCTAGACGAAATTTATTGTTGAAGAGTGGAAGAAAACCTGAGAACCCAACACATGGAGAACACAGATGTTAACCTGAGCTACAGATCAAACTGAGGACCGCCCACTCTAGTGTGTTACTTACATAACTGCAGCACCAGAAGCAAGATTTTGTGTAAAATGTTGTGTGCACGTCTGTTTCTATGTACAATGCTAAGATTGCACACTGATTTTTGTGTCTGGTGTTGGGCTCGTTCTGCAGGGTGAGCCATCTGCCCATGTAGATGACTCTTCTATTTAATGAGATTTGTTACATAATACAGATTACATTTTATTTTTCTGATTTATCCCCAAAGCACCTGGGTAGTGTGTGTGTGTGTGTGTGTGTGTGTGTGTGTGTGTTGGGAGGGAGGAGGCAGGGTGAGGTATTGAGCGAACGATTTAGAAGTTCTCATTGCATTACTGACTATTTTGAAAGCACATATAACACTGTCTGTGTGTGTCTGTGTGTGTCTGTGTGTGTGTGTGTGTGTGTGTGTGTGTGTGTGTGTGTTTTCCTATAAGTGCTCAGTCACTGGTTTTATAAAAGCTTTAAATTCACTCTCTTGCTCTTTGTCTTTGCGAGTCGGTGCAAGGCTCTTTTTAATAATGGATCTGTTTGTTCACATGTTGTGTGCACATATGTCCCCCCTCACCAGGTTTTGGTTCAGCTCCACAATCTGTAGTCATTTAAAGTAATATATTGTGTGTGTGCTATGATGTAACAATTTAAAAGCAAAATCCTATCGCACATTACCTATCATTTCACATATTTGTCCCCTCTTTTTATAAAGCTGCAGAAGATCAAACTTGTTTGGGAAGATTCAATGAATGATAGTCTGTTTTATCTTTCCACCTCTTGGATTATCCATCCTGAAATGGTATGTGTACCATATAGCTTCCTCTCTATTCTCGTACAGCATGCGATGAAATTCAGATGATCATGTTTGAAGCTGAGGGCCACTAGCAGAGCTGACGTCTGTAAGATTGTAAGTGTGGTTTTAAAGGGCAGAGCTACACACGGGTTCTTAATCAGATAATGAACTGCACGTTCTTTATCCCTTAATTAAATTTCCTCTATGATTCCCTATCTTCAGTGGCTTAATTACTGTACACAATCTAAAAGGTGCGAGGATTAAATTCCACTCCGGTGACCCTCGGAGACTAAAGCTGCTTTGGGGTTTATTTGCTATTCTCTGTGAAACACACAACTAGTTAAACATTTCATCTTGATCTGATTTAATGATGAAGCAATTCTCCACAATGTGTGTGTGTGTGTGTGTGTGTGTGTGTGTGTGTGTGTGTGCGCGCATGCCATTCTTATTATACCATCAATGAGTGATATATTTACATTGTGATATAATACATTGTTCAGTTTCATTGCAGAGCTCTTGATAAATATGAGATTTTAGTCTGGCATGTAATATTGTGACCTCAGACTCACACGGAAGAATTACCCTTCATTAAAGAAAGGCAAGAAGGCCATGCATGAACACACACACTCATATGCACAGCTTCACACATGCACACATCGACCTAGTTAAATAATCACCCTTATCTTACCATCTGCAAACATCCATCTGTCACCCATAACTTTTTCTTCCTACTCCTCTCCCATTCATCATCCTCTCATATCCGCACCATGTCACCTAAAGAAGAGAAAGGTACAATAGAGGGATATATGGGAGAAGAGGGGGAGGAGAAGACAGGCAGGGATAGAGGGGAGTGAGAGGAGGTATAGATTCAGTTTGAATGATGGAAAAAGTTGATTGTTGACTTTCCTCATCTTTCTGTCGAAAAGTGTGTCAGAGCTTTTTATTAGTTGCTGTCCCACCGCTAATGGACCACTTTGTCCTCAATCATCATCTCTCTCTCTCTCTCTCTCTCTCTCTCTCTCTCTCTCTCTCTCAGTCTCGTGTGGTGGCCTGTATGACTGCTATATTGAGTCAGATGGATGATCGACATTACTCCAGCTACATTGAGACCTTCGGGGGCACAAGTGACCTAGTGGTGAGAGTACACACACACACACACACACACACACACACACTGTTCCTTTGTTGTCTGATAGGTTTCAGGAAAATATCATATTAAGGGAGAAATAAACTTTGTCATTCAAAATCAGGGTCCACATTGTTAAAGAGAAACATGTACTGTAATTAGGATTCGGATTTTATTTTACACCCTCACATGCCAAATATGTGCACATGTATAAATGTGTATAAATGTGTATAAACATTTGATATTTGCATTACTAGGACTTTTTGATGGAAACATTTCTGCTGTTCAAGGATTTGATTGGAAAACATGTTTATCCTTCTGACTGGATCACCATGATCATGGTGCAAAACAGGTGAGAACACACACACACACACACACACACACACACACACACACGCAGTCATTGTAAGTGGGAGTAAAGCATGAAAAAGAACACATCTACAGCATCATTATAAGAACTGTATATAGTTGATCTGTGTCAGTGAGCGTCTAAAAAACTGTAAGTTGCAAATATATCGAAGGTGTGTGTGTGTGTGTGTGTGTGTGTGTGTGTGTGCGTGCGCACTTATCATGTGTAAAATATGTGGGATTCATTTAGATGAAAAGATTACTGCGGTCACGGATAACTGAAAGCTCTCATTTTCTCATCAGAGTGTTTCTCCACGCCATCAACACCTACGCTGACACCATGAACCAAAAGTTTCTGGACAACAATGACTTTGAAGTGCAGGTGTGTGTGTGTCAAAATTCTATGATTTCCCTCTGCTTATAGTCTGTTGAAGTTTTCCTTTAGTGAGGGAGTGTGTGTTGCAGTGTAGGAAAATTATGCAATGTGAGTATGTTTTGGACAACTGCCAAGTAGTACTGTATCAGCAGCTGCTTTTTTACACGATACCTCATGTTGTTTTGCCTGCTTGCTGATCAGCGTGCTGCTCGTGTGTGCTCCTGGGAATTTAAATGACACCCAGATTCTATTATTAGTTGCATTGATTCATAAAAGTGTACATTTGAGCAA
>JAFFST010046933.1:56174-61043 GCA_022414735.1 Noturus placidus
GCCTCATGTCATAAAGTTACACAAAAGAGTGTGTGACATTCAAAATCAGTTCTCAAACCCAAATTTTAACTCTGCTTCCAAATGTCTTTTTCATTACTGCCTGTCAAGATGCTGTCTTAGCTCAGACTTAAGGGGACAATTATAAATCCCTGACTCCTGTCTCATTTCTTTATGGATGTACACTATAGATGTCACCTTACCTCAGATACATAAATAAGCTACATAAATAAACTACTAAATAAGGAAAACTGACTAAATATGAACAAACAACCCACTTGTGGCTAGTAAATGTGAATCAAACGCTCAATTTTTTCAGAAACACAAGATTATTTAATTAACAAAATCAATTATATAACTTAGAAACAAGATATAAAGATGCTGAGATAGGTTGGCACCCCATCCAGGGTGTGCCCCGAGTCCTCTGGGATAGGCTCATGACCCTGTGTAGGATAAGTGATATGAAAAATGGATTCATAGATGGATAAATCAATGCAAGATGGATGATTTTTTTCTGATATAAATACAATTGAAGAGACAAGAAAACATATCTGTTATTAGTTATGTCAGACAGCTGATTAATTCTACCACTAACATATCAATATGAAATGAATCTATAATTGAAATCTAATATTATTTAATTAGTGATATGTTACTGTGCTGAGCGAGCGCACACAGTGTTTTCAAAAGGAAACGTCAAGAGCTGATTTGTTTAGATATATTTGCATAGAGAGTTTATTTTAAACAAATACACCAATTCTCGGGATGTTATAACCTTCCTCAAAAATCTCTAAATATTTCTGCAAGAATGAATATCTATGTATGCTATGATCTTATGCTGTTGTCTTTTTGTTTTTTGGGGTTTTATTTTGCATTTTTATTATGATCATAAACACAAAATATGACTAGAGGCATCTACAGCATCTAATCTGCATGGCTTGTAGGTGCACCACTTTCCACACTGTCATCAACATCGGAATCAGCCTATGATTAAAATGCCTCATCATGTGCTATTCAAATATAAATAAAATGCTCTGGCACTGGTTAAGATGCTGAGTCTGAAATTAATCACAAGTGTTTCCTTTCATGAGATCAAGGGCAGGAACTCTCCACCATGATTTAGGATCTGCGTTTGAATGTAACTTGTAGATTTTCAAATCTTAGACATAGTGTACTAGATAACTCATTGCTCATATTCTCATTGTAGAACCGCATCCAGGAAGAGAGGGATAATGTTTGTGTTTGGGAAGGTGCATTTAGAACAAGCCTTCCTTGGCACAAGGAGATGGTTTAGTCTTGCTTGCAGGCAAGCCAAAATGAATGGACTGGATGCCTCTGACGCCATTTGGGAAATGGGCGCATTGGTAATAGGCACATTGCAGTCTCGTAACCATCCATCCCATTTCCCATGATATCCACCTGGAATGGAACCTCTGACTTTCTACTTTTACTTCTGAATCAATACCAACTGGCAAATCAGGCAGACATTCATACCAGCCAATGACACACTGACACACCAGCCAAGTCTCTCGTATGTTTAAGCCGAGTGCTTAGAGGTCTGGTTGGCATTTTTGGAATCTCTTTAAAATGCCATAAAATGGGAGGCTAATTCATTTCTGTGACTTATTATCAAAAGTGCAGCAACTCTATAAATTAATATCAGAGGCCACATCAATCATCTTGGCCTTTGGCTCAAAAGCAAAAAAAAGGACAACTAAAATATTAGATGATCAATTTTAGGTACTTATTAATAATTTTTTCAAAACTAATTTTGTTTCATTTTATTCAGATATCATTCAGTACGTTTACATGGACAACAATTATCCGATATTAACCCGATTAAGACGATACTCTGATTAAGAAACTAGCATGTAAACAGAGATTATTGATGACCTTAATCCGAGTAAAGTCAAACACCATAATCATACTACTAACGTCGTGTGGGACTTTTCACCGCATTTTGCAACAGGACGTGTACAGGCACACAGCAGTGCTCAACCGTTTAACGGCAAACCAGAGAGCACGAAATCGCGTACTTACATACTATATAGTAGGCCAAATACACGTATATAGTAGGAGAAATACATGTCAGCTACTATATATATACATATATATATAGCGGGGTGGGGGGGAGTATTTGATCCCCTGCTGATTTTGTATGTTTGCCTACTGACAAAGAAATGATCAGACTATAATTTTAATGGTAGGTTTATTTGAACAGTGAGAGACAGAATAACAACAAAAACATCAAGAAAAACGCATGTCAAAAATGTTATAAATTGATTTGCATTTTAATGAGGGAAATAAGTATTTGACCCCTCTGCAAAACATAACTTAGTACTTGGTAATAACTTAGTAATTACTTTTAATTTTCAATGCCCTGGCTGAGGGAAGGAGGTTCTCACCCAAGATTTGACGGTACATGGCCCCGTCCATCGTCCCTTTGGTGCGGTGAAGTTGTCCTGTCCCCTTAGAAGAAAAACACCCCCAAAGCATAATGTTTCTACCTCCATGTTTGATGGTGGGGATGGTGTTCTTGGGGTCATAGGCAGCATTCCTCCTCCTCCAAACACGGCGAGTTGAGTTGATGCCAAAGAGCTCCATTTTGGAGCTCTCTGAATCATTCAGATGTTCATTGGCAAACTTCAGACAGGCATGTATATGTGCTTTCTTGAGCAGGGGCGCTGCAGGATTTCAGTCCTTCATGGCGTAGTGTGTTACCAATTGTTTTCTTGGTGACTATGGTCCCAGCTGCCTTGAGATCATTGACAAGATCCTCCTGTGTAGTTCTGGGCTGATTCCTCACTGTTCTCATAATCATTGCAACTCCACGAGGTGAGATCTTGCATGGAGCCCCATGCCGAGGGAGATTGACGGTTCTTTTGTGTTTCTTCCATTTGCGAATAATCGCACCAACTGTTGTCACCTTCTCACCAAACTGCTTGGCAATGGTCTTGTAGCCATTCCAGACTTATGTAGGTCTACAATCTTGTCCCTGACATCCTTGGAGCGCTCTTTGGTCTTTTCCATGGTGGAGAGTTTGGAGTCTGATTGATTGCTTCTGTGGACAGGTGTCTTTCATACAGGTTACAAACTGAGATTAGGAGCCCTCCCTTTAAGAGTGTGCTGCTAATCTCAGCTCTTTACCTGTATAAAAGACACCTTGGAGCCTTTCTTATTGAAAGGGGGTCAAATACTTATTTCCCTCATTAAAATGCAAATCAATTCATAACATTGTTGACATGCGTTTTTCTGGATTTTTTTTGTTGTTATTCTGTCTCTCACTGTTCAAATAAACCTACCATTAAAATTATAGACTGATCATTTCTTAGACAGTGGGAAAACGTACAAAATCAGCAGGGGATCAAATATTTTTTTCCCCCCGCTATATATAAGGCATGTATAGAAATACCTCTCAGCTACAATATAGCGGCTAAGTATGCGGTTTGAGACACAGCCCATGGCTTCAAGCAGTCGTCTATTTGCACGTACAGCATGACAAATAATTCAGTAAACTTGAAGCTTTCATAAGCTTATACATGAAACACCCAAATCTGTATACAGTACCATAATGAAGACGAACTGTATGTCAATACGTGAAATTCTGGAGGGAACGTCGGACTGCATGGCGTGGGGACGTGATGACGTGTGACGTTAATCGATCTATCTTCTATAACATGTAAAACAGGAACATGAAAGGAATTATCTAAAAGCAACTCATATAAACACCTTAAACACAATAGTCTTATTCAGAATAAGGTCAGTAATTAGATTATTGCTTGATACCTTTAAACAGTTACCATTGAAATTAGCAAAGCAGCTTTAGAAATTCCGATCTAGATCCAGATGATCTAATGAGCAAGCCAGAGGTCATAGTAACAAGAAAACTTTGAGACATCATGAAGAAGAAATGTTAATAGGAACTAGACTAAAAATGGAACTCGTCCGGTTCTGGGTGACATGGGAAAGTAGGGTTTAAATCATTACCCTACACAGACGAATAGTAAAAAGCCAAAAAACCTGAAATGCATTGGATACACGCTGGATGTTAGGTTGCAATTAAGAGTCTTGAGATACGCAGGCATTTTATTGGCCAAAAAAAAATATCGAAAAACAAACTCAAATCTGTTTTCTTTTACTTCAAATGTCACTGTGCTGTAGCTACACTGGTGACATTAGGGGATAAAAAGAGGAACGTAACTGACAGGACTGGGATTTAGACTGAGTATGATATATAACACTGATTCTGCACTACAGTGTTAGGAAAATGCTGATTGGCATTATATTATAGATTGTTTCAATACTATATTTCATAAGTTTGCTGTATTAAGCTCTCACGGGATAATCTGAGTCCTACAACTTTGAGACACTGCTGCTTGGGCAGTTTCCATATTCATTGGAGCAGTAAAGCTGCTTTCCTTGGCCATCTAGCAAAGCATATAACCTGGGGAAAAGTGTGCTTAAAGGAAACCTCCACCCTGAAACACATTAAATATGTTTACATTTAAATATTTTTGGTATGCGTAGTAATTCTGGTGCTAATTTCTTTATTGGTGTTGAATTGTCCTTGTCACATTGATGTCACAAGGAGAGTATTGCTAGTTCTTTTACAATGGTGTTCAATAGGAGAAATATTTTCACACACACATATACACACACACACACACACACACACACACACACACACACACACACACATTAATGTGTAAACTAAGCATTTCTTTAACTTTTTTCTTTTTTTCTCCACAGAATTTCTACAAAGACATCAATCGTGAGGGGATGTACATCAGGTAATTCGGTTTTATATATACACACACACACACACACATATATACATATACATATATACATGTATGTATGTGTGTATATGTG
>JAFFST010046933.1:85213-103675 GCA_022414735.1 Noturus placidus
TGTGGCAAAAATCAGGCCTGGGTGTGGCTAGAGAAATTGAAATCAGGTGTGGACAACCACAGTTATAGTAAGGGGGGCAATCACTTTTTCACACAGGGCCATGATGGTTTGGATTTTTTTTCACCTTTAATAATAAACACCTTCATTTACAAATTGCATTTTGTGTTTACTTGTGTTGTCCTTGACTATTGTTTAAATTGGTTTGATGTTCCGAAACACTTAAGTGTGACAAACATGCAAAGGAACAGGAAATGAGGAAGGGGGCAAACACTTTTTCACACCACTGTATGTGTGTCGGCGATTTGCTCAATGCGGAGAGAAATGTGGGAACCAGGGTTGAATTAACGTGCTCTCTCGCATACCGTTGCTAAAAATTCCTTTATTTTTCTTGACAGAAACAAATGATTAATTAAAACTTGTTGAAATTAAACCTTACTATTGATTTAAACGTAAAATTACTTGTTATGAATAGGCGTGCAGGAGCATGGTCAAAAAACAGTATGTCTGTAACAGTATGTCTGGTTTATGTTTTGTAACCACATGTAGTGGTTTAGTGGTAAATTAGTGTTTTCCAGCCTCAAACCTGTTTCAGACTTTACTACTGAGAGGGTGTATGTTGAGCCTTACTGTCTGAATGCTATAGTGCCTATACTTTTTATTTGTACTCTTTACCATAATTCTGGTTCTGCTTAGGTGCTGTGAACTGCCTCTATTTCATGTGGTGGTGTTAATGGGCCTGGGTGATCTAGCTACCACCCATGGTGTCTGTAATTTGTTTCTTTTTGTTTGTTGTTTAGTGTGTGTGTAATTTTGGGTTAACCGGTGTCGTCTTCTTTCTCTCCAGAATCTTGGTGGGACATGGGAGGCGAGCTACATTTATTCGGTGTTGTGTGCTTCACAGTGTGCTTAGTGTGCCAACACAACCACTTCCTTAAGGTGTAGGTAATGTTTGATGATTTTGGTGTGACTTGCAGTGAGTTTGGATGACCTCCCTAGCTGTAGCTGGCATGCCTTTTCCTTGCCGGGCCTGGAGAATTGGTTAGTTTAAAAATCCTTATTGGAGAGCGATTTTATATTTACATGTCAAATTTCAATGATTCTTAAGTGTCATAATAAAATATAGTTTTTATATTCGTTCTCACTCTCATGTTCTTTGCCCCGATTGGTGAAACTTATCCTTGTGCCTTTATTTGGGAAAATTTCCCTGGTTCTCCCCTTAGGGTGGCATAGTTGGATTTATTAAATTTGGGGATAAATGTTTCCCTACAATTGGGAATGCCAAAACTACATGGCCAAAGGTTTGTGGACACCTAATCATCATACCCATATGTGCTTATTGAACATCCCTTTCCTGATTTAGTCGCTTTGCTGTTATTACATCACATGGGATTTCCAGCAAGACATTTTTCTTTTTCTTTTTTTCAAATAACCTTAATGTATTTTGTGCTACCAAATTCATAATGTGCTCACAATGGCTGGTACACATGGCCCCATATCCTGTTAAATTATGTAGTGTGTATTGTAAGCACTTGGGTTGTTGGTGACAGTGCAAGATGACCACACAATGACTGTCCTTTCCGGCTTTTGCCTATCCAACTGAATAGAGCCCAGACTTGAAAACAGGATGTCCCAATTCCCATTTTCACCTGCCTCACTCTTGTTTACTCCTTTCTTCAGAGTGAATAGGCACTGGAGGCACATGAAGAAAGGATGCCTTTTCACCTTCTGCCATTCTTTGCAGGTTCTTTTCTGTCGCTCTTATTGTAACCTTTACTCATTCACTGCTTCTGCATACACTTCTTTAGTGTTGCCACCTGAGAAAAGTAGCCCAAAAGAAAATTTCCTCACCCATCCTACACTTGCTCATGAAGGCGTTAATGTCAAATGGCTTGGGTAAAGATCTGACTCTATTTTTTTCTAATCACTAATTATGTATATGTTCTTTTTCCCTTTATTCCTCACATTTCTCTCTTCATAAAACATTTCATAACATTTCCTTTTCTCCAAAATTTTGAGGACACCAAAAATATTTCTTTATATGCAGTATAATTTAACACAAACACATTTAAAACACAAAACATTTAAAAAAAAAAAAACATTTAAAACACAAACACACAAACATAAAGAAACTTCAACTAGTCCAGAATGCAGCTGCTAGAATCCTAACTAGAACCAAGAAATATGACCACATCACCCCGATCTTATCCACACTGCATTGGCTACCAGTAAATCTCGCATTGATTTTAAAATACTATTATTAACCTATAAAAGCACTAAAAGGTCTCGCACCACAGTATTTAAGCAATCTTTTGGTCTTCTATGATCCGCCACGCCTAACTAGGTCCACAGATGCAGGTTATTTGACTGTACCGCGAATAGCGAAGGCTACAGCAGGGGTAAGAGCTTTAACTCATAGAACTCCACAGTTATGGAACAGTCTTCCATTTAGTGTTCGGGACTCAGACACAGTCTCAGTGTTTAAGTATAGACTTAAAACGTATTTATTCACTCTAGCCTACCCTGACTAGACTTTCCATCATGCTAAATTCCAGTCTTAACAAATTGTTCTCTCCCTCTCTCCTTTTGCCGAGCTACACATGAGTTTATGGAGATGTTGGAGATCCTTGTCCTTTCTGCTCTCCGGACCTGCATGATCGATCTCTGAGGTCCTACTTCTGGATGGAGCTCTCATCTACTCCAAATCCAGAATGCTGGGACAAAGGCTTTTTTCTAAGCCAAACAGATTACATATAGATCAATAATGATCTCTTTAAGAATATCTGTTGTTACCCAGATGAGGATGGGTTCCCTTCTGAGTCTGGTTCCCCTCAAGGTTTCTTCCTCTTAACACCTTAGGGAGTTTTTCCTTGCCATTGTCGCCACTCAGTGGCTTGCTCAGTTGGGATAATTTCTCACCTTTATTATGTGTGTACTGTGTTTATATTCCTGTAAAGCTGCTTTGAGACAATATCTATTGTAAAAAGTGCTATACAAATAAAATCGAATTGAATTGAATTTAACTCAGCTTCCCTGAACGATTTTTTTTCCCCCTTTATTCGATTTTATTCCATGGACGTTCAATAACTGTATTATGCTGAATTCTTTACTTATATTGGCTCATTGCTGAAACACTTGCATAAATTATGGTGTGTTATGTAAATTTAATCTATAAAAGGGAACATTGGGGCAGATTATATCTAAAAGATATATAAATGCAGACTAGTGGATGTCACCTGAGTCATATTTGTTTTTTTTTTTTTTTATATATAAACCTGTGTTGTTGTTTGATATCCATGAGAGCAGAGTATTTTTTCTGAATTTGTTTTTTAATTTGTTAATTTTTGTAAATTTTTTGAACAAAATATCAAAAGGTTAAACAACAAAGGCAATTTTTCTAAGCCTTCTTTGCTCATATTTACCAAGGGTGCCAATATTAGTACACTTTAAAGGCTTTCTGTGGAGAAAGTTCAGCAAGGCATTATTTGGAATTGTCATGAAAGTAATCCATTTCACCAACGCGCTATGCTACAAATGGCACCAGAAACTTGAATTTCAGCATTGCATTATTTTTTTTTTTTGCACAGTTATGTGACTGTGATTTGCCATATTTCCTCAGTCTCCACTGCAATTCAGTGCTAGTATTTAACCTTCATGTGTCTAATATTTTCTTTTACTGACCCTATTCTTTCCCAGAAATGAAAATTCTGGACATGTTTGTTGTACTCACCTGCCTGTGCTCTGAACTCTACGATGGATTATGATTGCCAGAGAGACCCAAGTAAAAGACCTAGTGGATACAACCAACTGCCTCCGGCTCCCATTTGTTACGTCACACATTTGATGAGTTCTCTGTTTGAAACAGCATCAGCAGTGCTCACAGGAAAACGCACACACACACACACACACACACACACACACACACACACACACACACAATCATCATCATTCTTAGCTACAGTGCCCTAAAGCACACACATGAATACATTCATCAGCACATCTTTGCACAAATGCGAAGCTTGTGGAGCAAAGTTGTATGGGCATTTATTAAATGAAACAGCTTTATTATTACTATGGCTGAGCATACTAATAAAGCCACTATTCTGGACTGAATGCAATTAATCCTATTGCAGCTCTGGTTAGTATAACACACAGAAGACTGTTTCTTAACATTTCAGTAGTTAATAGAGGCTTTTAAAATTGTTTATGCCGTTGAAGAGAGCTCTAGACAAACTGGAAAGTAGTGTATATTAATTCTATTGGGGGAAAACAGTCAAAATGAGGTACAGAAACTCGTAATAATATGCACAACACAACTTCTATTAAAATGCATGAAGATTAGGGTTAGGGATGAGCTTTGTTTACTTATTATGCCTTCATATCACGTCCAAATGTTGGATTCTGGCAAGTTGTTAAAATAGCTTTGCAAGTTGTTACAAATTCATTCATTGACACAGTACATACATTCATTCACACAGTACATCCATTCATTCACACAGTACATACATACATTCATCCACACAGTACATTCATTCATTCATTTACACAGTACATCCATTCATTCACACAGTACATTCATTCATTCATTCATTCACACAGTATATCCATTCATTCATTCACACAGTACATTCATTCATTCATTCATTCATTCACACAGTATATCCATTCATTCATTCACAGTACATCCATCCATTCACACAGTACATACGTTCATTCACACAGTACATGCATTCATTCACACAGTACATGCATTCATTCACACAGTACATACATCCATTCATTCACACAGTACATCCATTCATTCACACAGTACATCCATTCATTCAAACAGTACATACATCCATTCATTCACACAGTACATTCATTCATTCATTCACACAGTACATACATACATTCATTCACACAGTACGTTCATTCATTCACTCACACAGTACATTCATTCATTTATTCACAGTACATCCATCCATTCACACAGTACATACATTCATCCACACAGTACATCCATTCATCCACACAGTACATCCATTCATTCATTCACACAGTACATGCATTCATTCACACAGTACATACATACATTCATTCACACAGTACATCCATCCATTCATTCATTCACAGTACACCCATCCATTCACACAGTACATCCATCCATTCACACAGTACATCCATTCATTCATCCACACAGTACATACATTCATCCACACAGTACATCCATTCATTCACACAGTACATCCATTCATTCATTCACACAGTACATACATTCATCCACACAGTACATCCATTCATTCACACAGTACATCCATTCATTCACACAGTACATACATACATTCATTCACACAGTATATCCATTCATTCATTCATTCACACAGTACATACATCCATTCATTCACACAGTACATCCATTCATTCACACAGTACATCCATTCATTCATTCACACAGTACATACATTCATTCACACAGTACATCCATTCATTCACACAGTACATCCATTAATTCATTCACACAGTACATACATTCATTCACACAGTACATGCATTCATTCACACAGTACATACATCAATTCATTCACACAGTACATCCATCCATTCATTCATTCACAGTACACCCATCCATTCACACAGTACATCTATTCATTCATTCACACAGTACATACATTCATTCACACAGTACATCCATTCATTCACACAGTACATCCATTAATTTATTCACACAGTACATACATTCATCCACACAGTACATACATTCATTCACACAGTACATCCATTCATTCATTCACACAGTACATACATTGATCCACACAGTACATCCATTCATTCACACAGTACATCCATTCATTCATCCACACAGTACATCCATTCATCCACACAGTACATCCATTTATCCACACAGTACATCCATTCATTCACACAGTAAATCCATTCATTCATTCACACAGTACATACATACATTCATTCACACAGTACATACATTCATCCACACAGTACATCCATTCATTCACACAATACATTCATTTATTCACACAGTACCTTCATTCATTCATTCACACAGTACATTCATTCACAAAGTACACCCATTCATTTACACAGTACATTCATTCATTCATTCACAGAGTACATTCATTCACACAGTAGATCCATTCACACAGTACTTCCATTCGTTCACACAGTACAGGTACATCCATTCATTCACACAATACATTCATTCATTCATTCACACAGTACATTCATTCATTCATTCATTCAATCACACAGTAAATTCATTCACACAGTACATTCATTCACACAGTGCATTCATTCATTAATTCATTCATTCATACAGTTTATTCATTCACACAGTGCATCCATTCATTCATTCAATCACACAGTACATTCATTCATTAATTCATTTACACAGTATATTCATTCATCCATTCATTCATTCACACAGTACAACCATACATTCATTCACACAGTACATACATTCATTCACACAGTACATATATTCATTCATCCACACAGCACATTCATTCACACAGTACATTCATTCATTCACACAGTACATACATTCATTCATTCACACAGTACATCCATTCATTCACACAGTACATACATTCATTCATTCACACAGTACATTCATTCATTCATTCATACATTCATTCATTCACACAGTACATTCATTCACACAGTACATTCAGTCATTAACAAAGTACAAACATTCATTCATACAGTACATCCATTCATTCACACAGTACATTCATTCATTCACACAGTCACACAGTACATACATTCATTCACACAGTATATACATTCATTCATTCATTCATTCACACAGTACATTCATTCACACAGTACATACATTCCTTCATTCACAACGTACATCCATTCATTCATTCACACAGTACATACATTCATTCACACAGTACATACATTCACACAGTATATACATGCATTCATTCATTCATTCACACAGTACATTCATTCACACAGTACATACATTCATTCATTCACAACGTACATCCATTCATTCATTCACACAGTACATACATTCATTCACACAGTACATACATCCATTCATTCACACAGTACATACATCCATTCATTCACACAGTACATACATTCATTCATTCACACAGTACATTCATTCATTCACAAAGCACATCCATTCATTCATACGGTACATTTATTCATTCATTCATTCACACAGTATATACATTAATTCATTCACACAGTACATACATTCATTCACACAGTACAAACATTCATTCATTCACACAGTACAGCCATTCATTCATTCACACAGTCACACAGTACATCCATTCATTCATTTACACAGTACATTCATTCACACAGTACATTCATTCATTCACACAGTACATACATTCATTCATTCACACCGTACATTCATTCATTCATTCATTCATTCACACAGTACATTCATTCACACTACATTAATTCATTCACACAGTACATACATTCATTCATTCACACAGTACATCCATTCTTTCACACAGTACATCCATTCATTCATTCACACAGTACATACATTCATTCACACAGTACAAACATTCATTCATTCACACAGTACAGCCATTCATTCATTCACACAGTCACACAGTACATCCATTCATTCATTTACACAGTACATTCATTCACACCGTACATTCATTCATTCACACAGTACATACATTCATTCATTCACACCGTACATTCATTCATTCATTCACACAGTACATTCATTCACACAGTACATTCATTCACACTACATTCATTCATTCACACAGTACATACATTCATTCATTCACACAGTACATCCATTCTTTCACACAGTACATCCATTCATTCATTCACACAGTACATACATTCATTCATCCACACAGTACATACATTCATTCACACAGTACATCCATTCATTCATTCACACAGTACATTCATTCACACAGTAAATACATTCACACAGTACATTCATTCATTCACACAGTACATTCATTCATTCATTCATTCACACAGTACATACATTCATTCTTTTACACAGTACACACATTAATTCATTCACACAGTACATTCATTCACACAGTACATACATTCATTCACACAGTACATACATTTATTCATTCACACAGTAAATATATTCACACAGTACATCCATTCATTTGCACAGTACATTCATTCATTCATTCACACAGTGCATTCATTCATTCATTCATTCATTCATTCACACAGTGCATTCATTCATTCATTCATTCATTCACACAGTGCATTCATTCACACAGTACATTCATTCATTTAATCACACAGTACATTCATTCACACAGTACATTCATTCACACAGTACATTCATTCATTCATTCATTCATTCATTCATTCATTCATTCACACAGTACATTCATTCATATAATCACACAGTACATTCATTCATTCATTCATACAATACATCCATTCATTCATTTATTCACACAGTCACACAGTACATCCATTCATTCATTTACACAGTACATTCATTAACACAGTACATTCATTCATTCACACAGAACATACATTCATTCATTCACACCATACATTCATTCATTTATTCATTCACACAGTACATTCATTCACACACTACATTCATTCATTCACACAGTACATACATTCATTCATTCATTCATTCACACAGTACATCCATTCATTCACACTGTACATCCATTCTTTCACACAGTACATCCATTCATTCATTCACACAGTATGTACATTCATTTACACAGTACATCCATTCATTCAGTCACACAGTACATTCATTCACACAGTACATTTATTCATTTATTCACACAGTACATTCATTCGTTTAATCACACAGTACATTCATTCACACAGTACATCCATCCATCCATTCATTCATTCATTCATTCATTCACACAGTGCATTCATTCATACAATACATCCATTCATACATTCATTCACACAGTACATTTATTCATTTATTCACACAGTACATTCATTCACACAGTACATTCATTCATTCATTCATTCATTCATTCGTTCATCCATTCATTCACACAGTACATCCATTTATTCATTCATTCACACAGTACATCAATTCATTCATTCACACAGTGCATTCATTCATCTGTCTTTCTGTTCTCTGTTTTTCTCTCTCTCTCCCCATTTGTTTGCTGTTGATTAGATCTTGTGCAACAGGCTCAACTGTCAGTCACACTCCAGAATAATTTAACCCGTGGGACTTTTGCCTGGCTTCTCTCTCTCTCTCTCTCTCTCTCTCTCTCTCTCTCTCAGAGAGAGAGTGTGTGTGTGTGTGTGTGTGTGTGTGTGTGTGTGTGTGTGTGTGTGTGCACTAAATTGAAGTTAAAAGATGTGCTGAGTCTGAGGTCTTGTAATTGCTCAGACATCATTGATTTACAATACTCAACTGGGTATCAAACAATAACAAAGAATTGAAAATATATTCAATTGTATTAGAGACGAAGTGTTTTCACAAAATATTTGAAATAAAGCAAATATCTAATAAGCAAAACACAAATTATTATTATTGTCTTACATTTAAAGCTTATTAACAGCCAAAATTTCTATGGCCAAATGTATGGCCAAAATTTCTGGTACTAGGGTAAAGATGAGTTTCAGTAACTCTTTTGTCCTGGTCAGGTGTGGACACCATGCACACACATATTCACACACTCAATCACACAATCCATCTACATGCATACTTTTGTTTGGTGGGAGAAAACCTGAGGACCATAAATGCTTATGTAGGCATTATGTAGTCTTATAAACTTAAGTAAAGCAACATCATTTAAGTAAAATTTGACTACAAAGTGCACACCTAATGAAGCTGCTGCTTTATTTAAGCATGCAAATTAGGCTTTATTTGGAGATGAAAATTCTATCCAGCTATGAAACCATGCAATCTAGGAACTGCTGAGAAGCTGCATGCTCTGTAATAATAATTTCCTTCAGAGCAATAAAGCTTTTAATTAATACTGAATTAAGCTATATTAGAGCTGTTGAATTGTTGTAGATAAATACAAATAGCTATGAAAACTAGTTTCTTTTTGACATATTTTTAAATGAAATGCTAGAATATATTAGTAAAACATTATTCATATAAAAAGCTGACCAAACATATGCATGTCCTTTACATTTATGTCAACATGCTGTGTGTAATCTGTGATGCAAGACAATAAAGTTAACACATTTTATTATAGCAACAGTGACTATACTGATGCTGGTGGTTGAACAGTAAAGATAATTGGCTAAGTGCTTATTAGATGAAACGGTCAAGCATGTATAAATCCTGAGAAATAATGAAGCACGGGGATGGGATAAAAGGGCACATGTAATATAACAAGCAGGGAAACCTTAATATGAATTACTGCACTGTGTATTTGCACTACCTGACTGCAATTTCCTATGCATATTTGATGAGTGCTCATGCTTTAATCATCACAGTAATTTTGGCATGCTTCCAATCTCATTCTAACATGGCTTATTGATGAAACAGTGCTGCTGTGAGGACTGGAGTAGAGGTAGAACGCTTCCTGTTCAACCTCTCAGTGCTAATATTAGGTCAGTGTGTACCCGTATGGCCTTTTCTGCTTGCATACTAGTCATCTATAAAACAGTAACCATGTTGCTTGTTGTGTTGTTGAAATCGTGGCTCTGTGTTGCTTGTGTACATAGAAAATGAGTCATTACTCTGTTATTTTGTTGCTTACCAGCATGAACATAGTGTAAGGGCAGCTGACTTCCATTAATAAATATATATTTTGCAATATAATGCAAAATCAAGCCTGCTATCATTACACATTAACAATAAGGCCTTTGGATGAGAAAACACATTAGAGAATCCTGCTGGGAAAAAAAACGATAGAAACAATCATAGAAATTCAGGTTCTCTTTCGAAGGGAACTTCGACGTTGCATATAGCATAACAGTATGGGAACGCCTTGCGCATGACCATATCTGAAGCTCTACTTATAGGCCTGCCATGATCAGGTGACGTGGCAATTAAGCACGTCGCATGATATATTTATGGCACCTGTGAACCACGTCGACAGCCTTATTATCTTCAGTGAATGACTGCATGTCTGTTGTGTGTGAGAAACAAACAAAGGAGAAGAAACGATTCATTTCTACGCTATATTTCTCAATATCTGTCACCTTTTCTAACCCTTTTTTTAGAAAAAGAAAGAGTAGAGAGTGAAAGAATGAGCGAAAGAGATTTCAGGTAGTGTGTTCCGCCTTGGTCCCGTTTCATTACGGGAGCAGACGGACATGCTTTCTGCATGAAGTGTTTGGGCACAGTGCATGCTACAGCAGCGCTTGGGGGGTCTGTCTGTCAGCGTTTTGTACATTTCACAATTAGGCAACTGTGCTCTCGGCTCGCTCTCTTCTGGGAGAAAAAGACCAAAGGGAGTTGGGTTTCAGAGCCTCGCGGATCTGGACCGGCCGCTGCCAAGGCAGCCATCCGGCTCAGGTTCGGGGGATCTATTATGGATCTGGAAGAGGAGCCAGAGACGAGCGCTGCTCCATCTCTTGCTCTGTCTTCCGGGTTTGGCTCTCCGCTGGATTTTGGCGCTCGCGTCGTGACTCCTCCTCCCGCTGTGGAAAGCCAAAAGGGAAGTGATTTCTCTCTGACTCCGAGGAGTTGGACGGATGTGTTAAAAACTGAGAGCAGCATATAAAGAGCTGCTTGAAGTGATTACGCAGTGAAAGTACTGCAGAAACTCCCCTGTCTTCCAGAAGTGCATGACAAATTCTCAAGCTTCTGGGGTAAACCATAAGCCATATTCATAACCCCACGATGTTGGATTATTCAGCCATTGTGGGGACCGCATGGCTGTTTAGCTATGC
Source organism: Noturus placidus (assembly GCA_022414735.1). NCBI lineage: Eukaryota > Metazoa > Chordata > Actinopteri > Siluriformes > Ictaluridae > Noturus > Noturus placidus. The sequence continues at coordinate 97,031 of JAFFST010046933.1, forward strand.
TCAAGGTGGAGGAGGCGCTTGTGAGCTACCTCTCTCCGCCGGTTTGCATCCAAGCCATGTAAATAAAGAAGCAGGCCCAGTAAGCATCAACGAGTGGAGCCTGGGCCAGCACTAGTGTGAGGGAGACACAGAAGGCAAGTATGGCAGCCCGCCAACCCCTGCAGACAGCCAGGGGAACCGGGTGGCCACAGTCGCGGTCTGCTACTAGGCCTGATCTGAGAATAATCATGAAGGCCAAGCAGGCAAAGAAGAGTGGCCCTGAGGGGCCGTGGAGGGATGTATCTGGGGACATAAGGTTGTTAGGGTAGGTAGCCACCAGTGCTACTGTAGTGCCTCCACTACCCAAGACGTCCTCAAGTTTTCAGTGTTCTCTGGTCAGTGAGCTGTCACAGGGCAACAAAGACCTGATGCTTTCCCTCCAGTAGATTGTGGAATAGTTAACGTCACTAAAAGACCATTGGGCAGCGTGCAAACTACTGCCACATGTGTCTCCAGGGGTTCTGTCTACCGTAGAAGGGTTACCAGGTCCAGTTTATAGCTTGACCTCCCAGTTCATATGTGTGCTCACCACAGCAGTCAGCACAGACCAGAGCTCAATGTTAGTGCAGGAAGTAAGTTCTCTTTTGGACAATGGGGCCATAGAACATGTACCCTGTTCCCGAAGGGAGGGAGGTTTACATTCCTTATTCCCTGTTCCACAAAAACAGTGGGAGTGTGCGGCCAAGTTTAGATCTGAACTCTTCGGTTCAGAGGCTGATGCTCAAACAGGTTCAGAGGCTGACGCTCAAACATATTGTGCCGCAGATTCAGTTTGAGAACTAAATATCGCTAGTTTTATCCCCTCACTCCTTCAGAAAGTGCATGGATGTCGCTCTGGCTCCATTTGGACTCCAGGGCATCTGTGTACCAAACTACCTGGACGACTGGTTAATTCTAGCATGATCCAGGGAACTGGCGGTTCAACATCGAGATGTTATTCCTGCCCACATGAAGAGCTTGGGGCTCAGATTGAATCTCAGAAAAGTATACTTCCCCGGTGCAGTGGACAACTTTTATGGGGTTACAGGATTTTTACCATGATGAGGGCGTTTCTATCCCCAACATGCGTAGTGTCAATCCTATCAACACTGAGCAGATAAAGTTGGACCTTGGGAGACTTTGGGGTGGAGTTCACACGTGGCCAAGGTCACATATGTATGCTGCTACTCCCATCTCTCTGCTCCCACAAGCTCTAGCGAGAGTTTGCCAAGTCATTCTGCTAGTAGCACCTTTTGGCCAGCTCAAACATGGTTCTGAGAAATAATATCCCTGCAAGATGGCACTCCTTGGGTGATTCTCATCTGCAGGGATCCATTGTAGACCCAGTAAACTGCACAACTGCACAGCAGGCTGGGCTTCTTCTGCAATCAGGGTTACTTGGCCGCCATTTCGGCCAACCTTGCCCCTGTTGATGGAGCCTCTGTGGGTCAACATCCTCTAACTTCGAGGTCCGTGCGTGGTATCAGATGGCTGAGGCCCATCTGCAGACCTTCTGTGGTCCTGGAAGGTCTGTCGGGTGACCCATTCGAGCCCTTAGGAACTATGGGCCTGGCACCAGCTCATAGATTCTGGTTGCACAACTGAGATGGTAGAGACCATGTTAAACGGTAAAGCCCCTGTTCCACAAAAGTGGGGGTAAGCGGTCAATTTTAGGTCTGCGTCATCTGAACTGTACTCTTCGGACATACAGGTTCAGAGGCTGATGCTCAAACATATCGTGCCAAGGATTCAGTTCGAGTACTGGTTTGGGGCGATAGATCTAAGAGGTGCATATTTACACATAGGAAAATTGCTAGCTTTATCCCCTCGCTCCTTCACAAAGTGCCTGGATGTCACTCTGGCTCCATTGGGACCCCAGGACATCTGTGTGCCAATCTACCTGGACAACTGGTTAATGCTAGTATGATCCAGGGAACAGCCGGTTTAACATCGAGTTGTTGTTCTTGCCCATTTGAAGAGCTTGGGGCTTAGATGGAATCCCAGAAAAGTATGCTTCCCTGGTGCAGTGGACAACTTTTCTAGGGGTTACAGGATTCTACTACGATGAGGGTGTTTCTATCCCCAACATGCGTAGTGTCAATCCTGTCAACACTGAGCAGATAAAGCTGAATCTTGGGGTCAAGGTGCATGCGTGGTGTCAGACGGTTGAGGCCCATCTGCAGGCCATGCATACCTGTAACCCTGTTAAAGAGAGAGGAGAGAACGTTTCTCAGCAGAGTTGGCTCTTTCTACAATCAGGGTTTACGTGGCCGCCATTTCGGCTAGCCACACCCCTGTTGGTGGAGCCTCTGTGGGGCAACATCCTCTAATTTCGAGGTTCATGCGTGGTGTCAGACGGCTGAGGCCCATCTGCAAGCCGCGAATACCTTCCTGGGACATTTCTGTGGTCTTGGAAGGCCTGTCAGGGGCCCCATTTGAGCCCTTAGAGTCAGCTTCTGGTGGCTCTTCTACTGGCCCTAACATCTCTTAAGTGAGTGGGAGATCTACAAGCTCTCTCTGTTGCCCCCTCCTGCCTTGACTTTGCCCCTGGACTAGCCAAGGCCTTCCTGTATCCTAGGCCGGATAATATTCCTAAAGTGCCTACTTCAGCTGCCCACCCTGTGGTGTTGCAGGCCTTCTGCCCTCCTCCATTCCTCACACCGGAACAAGAGAGGATGCACCTGCTGTATCCAGTAAGGGCTCTCTGTACTTACATCCACCGCTCCGGCCAGTGGAATTAGTCAGAGCAGCTGCTGGTCTGCTTTGGTAGTGACAGTAAGGGTGATGCCATGTCAAAGCAGCGCATCTCTAACTGGATAGTGGAAGCAATCTCTATGGCTTATGGCTAAAAGCTCATGCCATTAGTGTGGTCGCTTCCTTGAAAGCTTTGTCCAAAGGGGTGTTCTTGCAGGATGTGTGTGCGGCTGCAGGGTGGTCTACACCGAACACATTCATCTGTTATTACTGTCTGGATATTCATTCCACCCTGGGCTTGAGGGTCTTGCAGTGGCCCTCGGGCTTGGGTACTTTTTGAACAGGCCGTACCCGTGGTATGACTGAGTGGGTATTCTCGTTCCCATACTGTTATGCTATATGCAATGTCGAAGTTCCCTTTGAAAGGGAACAGGGTTACATACGTAACCCTGACGTTTTCCACTACAAATATCATTACCATCAGCTATCCATGGACATGACATGCTACCAATAGAATGCAATAAATTACCAGTAGAGACCCATAGGCACCATTACAGTTTCCATTAAAACCAATACATTTTTGAGTATAACCATTAAAAACTATGAGGGTTTCTACTGGTTATTTTTTGTTGTTTGTTTTGGCAGGGAAGGCGTTTGATCCAACTTTTGTGAATTTGTGGCATTCATGCACAGCTTAGCTTAATGTGCAAAACACAACTTGTATTACACCCCCCCCCCCCCCCCCCCTCCATCTCCATTTGGTCATCCTGGTTACCTCAACTGTTTAAATTATTGTTTTGTTATGAACGATTAAATGGACTCAAATACGGCCTGAAGCCAAATTGAAGTATTAATCTCAAACTCACAATAATGTGTCATGTTTTTTACTCTAATTGTAAATCTTTTTTGCCTTTATCCCAGCAGACATGGTGACAAATGAACAGTCTTTGTCAGGGTGGTCAGGATGATTCATGGAAAAAAAAAAAAAATGAACAGGAATCAAGCCATACTTGAGACAGATCATTAGTATTAGTGGATATCTATCCCTCTCTGGAATAACATAAAATAATTCGTGGTCTTTACAAGACAGGTTTAAAAGTCTGAAATTGCTGTACTATTCCACCTTTCATTCCTCTCTACCTTTCTCACCCCAGTCTTCTTTGCCTCTATAAGAGAGGATCTATGAATGATAATTAGTCCCCTTCACTATCATTTTATGTGTAAAACTGTTCCTTAACTCCTGTGTTATGCTAAATTAGGACTACAGCTTCTTTAACAGCTTCTTTCAAACTGCAACTTCTTTCAAATAGATCACTAAACAGCAAGCTCTATTCATCATATCTTCATATTTCGGCGCTAAACTGTTATTTAACTGTTCTTTTGTTTCCCATTAAAATTCTCTGAAGAGTTCTAATACATGTTGGAATCTTCTGGTAGTGATGAAGCTTAAGTCTCAAATGTATTGCATGAGTGTCAACATACTTTGGATTGTTGCAAAAAAATTATGACTTCAGGGAAGACCAGATCACATTTTAGGAGCCGTTCATGTTGAATTATTATAATTATTTTTTTTCTAGTGTGCTTATCTACAACTATATTGAATTCGATGATTTTTTTTTTTATTTTTATTGAGTCTGTTTAATGTTCTGTTTTTTTTCAGAAGCAGTTACAGCGAATTAAACATCAAATCTTCTTTAACTCAACTATTACCCATATTATACATTTTAAAGCCATTTTCTCTCTCTCTCTCTCTCTCTCTCTCTCTCTCTCACACACACACACACACACACACACACACACACACTTCAACATATTATCCCTTGCTGGCACCAATAACACAAGAAAGTTAAAAATGGTTCAAATTTGTATGATGAGCTTTACATACAAGTCAGAGTTGAGAGATGGGCTTTGAGTGTTTTGTAATATTGCTTAAAATACTCTCATACACAAGCACATACAGCTGTCTCTTTCAGCCTGTTTCTCTTTATCTCTCCATGTGGATTTTACTCGTATGGATTAGATGTAAATCAAATCAGAATTGTTCAGCTCATCTATGCTACTTAAGGATGTTTGGAGATGTATGTCATGTGAAAACCATAAAACCTATGGAGCCACACTGAGGCAATATGGTGGGTTTTTGTGTGTGTGTGTTTAGTATTGTTTGTTTGTTCATTTTGTTTTGTTTTGTTTTGAAGGTGTGTCCATGAATTTACAGTATATATTGAGGCCATGAGTTAAGTTTCTCAGGATCTATTTTGTGGTCATGAAGTACTTAACAAGTGGCAATTAATCAGTGAGAAAAACATATTGAATTAAGCCATGGTGAATACAGGAATCTATGCATAGAGATTACTGATTAATTTACGCATTACTTCCATTTTGGAATGAGACATAAATACCTGTGTTACTACTAAAACCGTTATCTATTTGTGTAGTTTCTATTTTTACAAGTTCCACTCAACACTCAAATGTGCAAGCCAGAGGGTACTCCAGAACCAGGGCTGGGAAGCTGTGGCCTAAATAGAGAATTTTTTTCATGTATATTAAGCTACCCCAGGCGCCTCTACTTTACACCGTGTTCTGCAGTATAATTAAAATCCTTTTTAATACAATCTAAATTGACCACATTTCCCCATCTCAGACTGCCCTTTTATAGTATACTTGTCATTAGTCATCCTCAACACTAATCTGTAGACTATCCTGTATAACTAGTATTATTTAAGATGATTATTAATCCTGACGACATCTTAGGAATGAGTCACCTTTACCCAAACCTCAATAAAAAAGTGACAGTTCGTCTCTCAAATTTTCTCTCTCTGCTTCATACTCTTCAAGGACACACAGGTGACAAATTAAAGGAAAACACTGTGGCCCTGTTATACTGTGGGGTTATTTTGCTGGCAAAACAGAGAAGAGTCACTGCAAATACAAATACAAAGTTCATCTAAAGTTAAAAAACAAACTTCAGCATTCCTTTCCTGATAATATGTGGTCATTTCAAGGATGACTCCGCCACCATCCACAAACAACAAAGACTCACTGATTGGTTTGATGAGGATGGAAATGGTGGGGCCTTGTACGACTGTAGGGCCTAAACAATCACCAGTTCTCAATTCAACTGAAAACTGAAAAGATTTTGGACCAGTGTCTTAGTCAGTGCTCCCCAGTTCCATCATCAATACACCAACATCCATCCATCCATCCATCTTCAACCGCTTACTCCTTTTCAGGGTCACGGGGAACCTGGAGCCATCGGGCACAAGGCGGGGTACACCCTGGACAGGGTGCCAGTCCATCGCAGAGCACAATCACATAAACACTCACACACACATTCATACACTACGAACACTTTAGACATGCCAATCAGCCTAATGCATGTCTTTGGACTGGGGGAGGAAACCGGAGTACCCGGAGGAAACCCCCGACACACGGGGAGAACATGCAAACTCCGCACACACATGGCCCTGGCGGGACTCAAACCCTGGACCCTGGAGGTGTGAGGCGAACGTGCTAACCACTAAGCCACCGTGCGCCCCTCAATACACCAACAGTGGGAATATTTTTGGAAGAACGTTGTTCAATACTCAGTTCCATGAACACTGTTGCGCTAAATGCCTCAGGTGTACTACCATAACCACAATTTTATTGTTCTGTAGTTGTTTCTAATGGTATCTAAATACATTGGACAATCAAGTAAAATACATCTTTTCACAAAATGATTTCATTCACAGTTTGGAGATACAGCAGATCCTAAGGACATGTTCAGGAAAATTATGATAGGAGATGACGGGTTCAGTTTACATTTTTTCATTATCTCAGGTAATACCACCACTTATTTTATTTTGACAGATTAGGGAAATATACTAAATGCTATATTTAGCTGGTTAGCTTGTTTTTTTTTCCCCCATAACTTTTTTTATTGATTCTCATACA
>JAFFST010046935.1:683-11811 GCA_022414735.1 Noturus placidus
TGGTGGTTCTTGAAGCACTGACTCCAGCTGCAGTCCAGTCTTTGTGAATCTCTTCCACATTTTTGAATGGGCTTTGTTTCACAATCCTCTCCAGGGTGCGGTTATCCCTATTGCTTGTACACTTTTTCTACCACATCGTTTCCTTCCCTTTGCCTCTCTATTAATGTGCTTGGACACAGAGCTCTGTGAACAGCCAGCCTCTTTAGCAATGACCTTTTGTATCTTGCCCTCCTTGTGCAAGGTATAAATGGTTGTCTCTTGGACAGCTGTCAAATCAGCAGTCTTCCCCATGATTGTGTAGCATACAGAACTAGACTGAGAGACCATTTAAAGGCCTTTGCAGGTGTCTTGAGTTAATTGGCTGATTAGAGTGTGGCATCAGGTGTCTTCAATATTGAACCTACAATATTTAAATTTTCTGAGATACTGATTTTTGTTTGTCCTTGCATGCAAGGGATATGCAAAGCAAATATTATGTGTTATTTACTTTAGTCTACTTTAAGACCATCTGTTCAAATAGATTTGCTCACCTAATAATTGGGTGGTCTGCCACCAAAGGTGCAGTGTTCTAAGTTGTTTAACTTAGAACATTGATGCAAATCGGGAAATGAAAGCTGATATGATGATCTTTCGTCTCATATAATCTTTTGATCTCAAACCCAAATGCCTTCAGTGTATAGCACAAACAATAGCTTTTGCCTTGCAGTTGCTTGTGTGAAAGAAATGATATGTGTTTTTTGATTTCCCACTGCAAGGGCGAAAATTTCATTAGCCTTGATGCTCAAGACAAACAGATTTTGTGTCTGGGCTATTAGTTTTTCATGTTCCTAATTGTAGGAATAGCAGGGGAATAAAAGCTTTCATCTAGCATGCATGGATGACAGATAATCCTTTCAGAATCAGGAACACTTAGGTATGTGGAAACAAAATAAATTCCAGTTAAACAGTTAAAGTATGTTTCACCTGCAGTTAAACGCATCAAGAGTTAATAAATATGATAACCAGATTCAAAATATTTTTTGCTGCACGACATGTGACGTGAGAACTTGCTGGTTTTTTGTTAAGGGTGAAAACACAATGTGCTATGTTAAAAGAGTTGTTGGAACAATACAATAATAACATGAACATGCATTTTACAAGCTAATAAACTCGCCATATGTTAATACATTATGTTAAATCGTTTTGACCAAGTCAGTTAAGACTGGGCAAACACACTGAAGGTGTTCCTGGCCCAGTGGGCTAACTAATAAATGAATTATTTGTCCACACCTACACTGTAGAGCATGAAGAATGTTTTGAAGGCCATTTGACCCCTGTTACAGTCATTGGATTGCGATGTGTGAAATGGTGCCTGTATTGGCTCATGGTGGTCTTAGTAGAGGGTTATAAGATAAGACCAGTGTAGTCAGAGTTGTCTTCCTGTAATCAGTCAATCCATTTCCTTGCATTGATGTTCTCCAGTTGGCTCAGCAAACCTTGTGTTGCCCTTTACCCACAGTCAGACAGCGAGCCAAGCACTGTGCTCTTGCTAAGACACACTTTGGGTTTGTGTCTATAGTGTGACCTAGTTCACATTTATTAGGGTTAATTTGGTGATTTATAAATATAATGACACAATTATGTTAAAGTTGTTATAGTATTGGAAAAAATTATGTGGGATTGGAACATACCCTTGTCAAACCTCAATCAAGGAATTTTGTCTTCATAAGTCTCACAAAAAGAAGAACGGTAGAGGGTTGTTGACCTTCCTTCCAGTAGGGAGGACATCCAGCTATTACATTTAGTGGTATTGTTAGAAATGTCTGGTAAGCACTCCTCTGTGTACTTGAACAGGTCAGTGAAAGGCTGAATGAGGGGAGTCTTCCTTAGTTTTTGATAATGTCAATGTGGCTGCTAGTAAATCTTGACACCCCAAGCCAGTAGTATAAAAAAACAATCCATTATATGCAGTGAATTTAACATTTATTTTTTATATATTTCAACCGGTGTGTCACAATACAAAGTAAGCCCTCTTTTTACTTGTACATCCCCCCCTCCCAGGAGCCTGTCTATAACAATATTGCTTTCTTGATGCTTTTCTGACGTGGGCAGCACTGTGTAGGATTCTTATCAGCGTTTGGCCACACTTAGCAGTTTCCCTGACTGAGGTCATATCTCATAAAACACTCTGGCGATGTTTCATTAGTACTTGGCTCTAATTAACATCCTGGTTTGGGAATTTATATATTCTGAAACACCATACAGCGTGCACTGTGCACATGGATTATAGTTGGCATTTGGGTGGTACAGTGCTGTATTTTATGTATATATCTTTTTAGAAAGCTTTGCAATGCACTCATCTTTGTTCCATAGGAGAATTAATTTGCTTCAACAGTGTACGCATGTAATATGGATGGTCACTCTGTGGATTTCTGAAGAATGGAGACCTGTTGAGTGAGGAGGAGCTGTTGCTGAACCTCTATTACCAGTATTTATTCAGATGATATCTGGATTCATACATAAGAGGATGAAAACAATGCTACATTTCCTTACATATCCTGACTAAACTTTGAGCAGCATTTTCTCACTGTGTGAAATTTTGTTTCTATTGTTGTTGTTGTCCATTGCTAAGCCTTTAAAGCTTTCCTCCCTTTGTCCTTTGTCTTTAGTACACCAATATATGTCAGTCCTGAAAAATCCCAAATGGTGTGCGTGTGTGAGGGTTACAATGTTTGTGAACTCTTAAGTACTGTGCTTTTGTTTTTAAGGAAGGCTTGAATTGTGACTCCGTCCATTAGCTCATTGTGGCACAAGCATGAGGAGAATGATTTGTGTTCTAGCCACTTATATGGGAAACTTTATAACGGTGTCACACCTATAGCAACATGAGCCTAGTGAGATCATGAGGTCACATCCTGTATATAGATATTGCCTCACCTCACACTCACCTTGTTTCATTACCATCTAACCCTAAAAAACCAGAGCTTATTCTTGTGTGCGCATGAGTGTGTCATTGTTTATTTGTCTTCTTTTACAGCGTGATTGCGCCTTGGAAAGTGGCCACTTTCTCACTGTACTTGCTGACAGTTAAACAATAAATGGGCACAGCGCACACACGTAGTAACTTCTTCATACCCTTGAGAACTGAAATTTAAACTGCCTGGTAATAAGATCCCCAGAGAAAGTTTGTTACTTTACGGAGTCTCCCATTTTACTGAGCCAAGTTTTTTGTTTTTAATAATAATAATATGCTTGCCTGAGATCTGTTTCATTAATCAGGCTTTGAGATGTTTTCTCTTATGAGAACCAAAGTGCTGAAGCAGCTACCTCATTAATTACAGAACACACATACATACACACGCATACACCCAAACATATACAGTATCTATCTCCTGATCCCTGCTGTCTTGGAGGTTCTGGGTTAACACAACTCAAACACATGCTGTTGCGCGCACACACACACACACACACAAGTCAGTATTAGCTCAGTGCTATAAAGTGTTAGGTGTTCATGTGTGAATTAAAGGCTCTGGAGGCCTGCGGATATTCAGTGATCAAATCCAGTGTTCAATGATCAAAGGTGGAAAGTCCAGGATGTGCCTTTGTCACAGTCAGCCATTGAGTAGTGACCTTTAGCCCTGACTGTTACAGGATACTTGCTGAGACCTTTCTCTTGTGACTTAAGTGATTCCGCTGCGGAGACTCTAAGATGCATTTTCACTCTTAATTCTTTTTGCCCTTGGCAAAAAGATTTAACCAGTGCCTCAATTTATCCAGTGCCCCAGTTAAATTTTCCTGATAAATCAATGACTATGTTTCCATGGACAGCAGTAATCTAATTATTGATCTTACTCTGATTAAGATAATAATGTGATTAAGGTGTTTACATGAGTCGCTTTTAGAATACTCCTGTCATGTTCCCGTTTTACATGTTATAGAACATAATTAGATTAACAGCCCATGTCAGTACGTCACCGCGCCACGCCGTCCGAAGTCCCTCCAGAATTTTACGTATCAACATACAGTTCGTGTTCATTATGGTACCATATACAGTTTTGGGTGTTGTTATTTAATTATTTTACAATCGTTTTAAGTGTAGTTAATTATTTGTCATGCTGTACGTGCTAATAACTGCTTGAAGCCGAGGGCTGAGTCTCAAACCGCGTACTGACCGCTATATAGTAGCCGAGATGCATGTATTTTCCCCACTACAGGCCTATAGTAGATAAGTATGCGGTTTGGGACACAGCCGACCTCTCTTGTTCGCCGTAAAATGCACTGCCGTGTGTGATCGTGTCCTGTCGCAAAATGCGGTGTAATACATGTCCATAATGTGACTAAAACAGGAATACTCCACCTGTCTTAATTCGATTAGAGCTTAATTAGATTATGACCTTAATTAGATTAAGGTAAGTAAAAATTTCTGTGTACATGGTAGTTTCTTAATCAAAGTATGGTCTTAATCGGGTTAAGAGTGGATTATTGTTGTCCATGTAAATGCAGCTATTGTCTGACGAGGTAGATTACAGTAGATATGTCTCAAAACAGGCAGTCCTCTTCATTGTTATCATTTTCATCATTTGAATTATTAAAACATGAAGGCTGACTTGAAAATATCCTGTGCATCCTCTTCAATCATACGCCCCGTCCCCTCGTCATGCTCCTCCTCCCTTCACTTGTCCCCATGGGAATCTCGATTTGCAGTCAGAAGATAATTCATAATATGACATTGTAGCTAAGGCGTTGTAACTACCAGGCTAACGATTATCGCTGTGTTATTGGGAAGTTTTTATTTATTTATTAATTTTTTTAATGTATGTATGTGAAGTTGTATTTAGTTGAATGAGGACATCCCATTTTCCATATCTAATTTACTTGGCACTGATCTGATCGATAACGATAGCTTGTTAACTAGTAAACGAATGCTTTCTTATGGCTTCTAATTTGGCATTCTGACTCAAACAATGTGATTTAGTCATAATCAGTGAAAGCTTTTTGAAGTAGTTTGTTCATTTATAGGGATAGTTAGTTGTTTATTCATAAGCAAACACACCTGTAATTTTCAAGTAATCCTGAAGACCTTGGTTAGGTTTTTCAGGTGTGTTGGAGCTAAACTCTGCAGTGCACCCGACATTTCCCATCCCTGGTTTAGAAACTAATTCACAGTTTCAGAGCCTCCGCCAGTATACTGTCTGGTATTTGTGTGAACAAAACAGTTTGCTTTATGGGGCTCTGATAAATTAGGATCGGATTTTAAATGTAATGAAAATGTTTATATATTTGTTGGTTCATGTACAGGTTATTTCAAAAGTCACTTCTCTATTTTTGTGATGGGATTTCATGTGCCAGCTTTCTATTTTTTTCTTTTATCTTTTTTCCTCTTGTCTTTTTGAAAGGATTGTATACCTTTTTGTGTATTTATTTCAGGAAATTTAATAGAAATTAGGTATGTTCTCGTATCAAATTAAATGTAAACTTGCATTAATGAATGTTAATGTTAATGTTGTTAGTGCTTGTTTAAAAGTGACCATGGTTTGTCATTAACCAAACAGTAACCAGTTTTGATACCTAAAAAAAAAAGTTTACGTAGGCAATAAAAAAAAATGGAGTTATTGAAATACTACTCCCAAAGTCACCAGAATTGTTGCTTCGGCACTGTTTTTGTAAAACATTTCTTCTCAGGGGGGCATGCCCCTGGACCCTCTGACAAATTTCGAAGTACTTCTGTAAAATTTTTGGGGGACCTGTGAGCCACTAGTGATCAAACTCTAGAAACGCCCCTGCTGTTAACTTGTTCTGAGAACTTCCAAGTACTGTTTGTAGAGGTTGGGAAGCCAACCTCATATCATATATAAATACTATACATGTCATCTGCCTGATATATGCAGAAAGTGTGTTTTTAAGTAATAGGTATTGTGACTCAGTGCCTGTGTGTGAGTCAGTGGCTGCACAGAGACTGTAGTGTATGTGTGGCAGTAAGCTCATGCTGAGTCTTGCCAAAGTGTGAAAAGGCTATTTTGCATTGCATGGCAAAATCTTTGTACGGTAATAACGGGTTGGGGTAAAAGCCCTGTGTTTATGATGTGTTTGTGTGTATGGAAGTCAAATATAGCCTGTCAGTCCAAATTTAAAGCTCCTGTTGTGGAAAAATACGCTGCACTAAGAATAGAGCCTTGTTCACCATTACTGCTAGTTTTGACACAGAATTAATAATCCCGCACAACAGTGTGTAACTGGTCACTGAAGGATTACGTTCCGTTGTGCATAGTATTCATTCATCTTATCAAATTTAATACTGTCCTGTTTGAATTGCTGCTCCAACTCTAATCCAGTACACACTGTAATTCTGTAATCATTGTTTGCATTAGGCTTTCTTTTAGTCACAAGTCTGGGTGATGTTCATAGACGTTAATTTATAGACGTTTTCTCACAGTTTCCCAAAAATGATTATCTGAAGATCTTTTGACTCCTGTAGTCTCTTTCCCCACTCGGTACACACCGAGTCCTGCTCCATAAACACAATCCTAAGTCCTAATGCATCCTTAAGCAAACAAATCAGCAACAGAATTGGTGAGCCTCACTTCCCTTTTCAATTTGTAGAGAGACTGGAAAGACTTCTGTTCCCCCATTGTCCAGAATCCAGTGGTCTTTAGCCGCCAACCCAAACAGACTAGGAGACTTTAGGTCATGTTTTAAGGTGGTGTTAAAGCGCTGTTTTATTGGAAGTCATCTGAAGTTCTAATATATCTTATTCTGAAAGTTATACACTCCTGCTGTAGGACAAAGCCATACCAAATCTGCTTTAGTTCAGAAAAATCATTTGAGCTGGTCTGCCCAAAGTGTAGTTTTTGCTAGTTTGATCCGTTTAGCTGACACGTCCATCTATGCTGCAAGGTGTCTCACTGATCTGCAGGCTTTTGTCTTCACATTTTCTGTCTTCCTTCCCTGGAGGAAGCCCAATTTAAGCATCAAGTACTTTTGATTCTTTTTGTTCTTTCCTTCTTTTCCTCCTTTTCTCTTTGTAGTTTCCTTTCCTTCTGCTCATATTGTAGATAGTATTGTTCATACTGCTTCCATTTTTTCTTTTCTTCTCTTTCTTTAGTGTTCTGCATATCTCATTTGATTCACCGAGCCATGTCCACAGTCACGCTTTCCATCCTGATGACGCATCATGTTTATTTGGACTTGGACCAGACAACAATGACACCCACACGAGTGCACACACACACATGCACAGAGTCCCGGGTGGGTTTATCTCCATGCTATGAAAATAAGCCTCCTCATAACAGGAGGAAATTTGTTGATCTGCAAGGGGAGTGGAGGGCTTCTGCCCTTTTGAAACATTGTCCCTGCTGAGAGAACATGAAAGTGCTCAGAATGTCAGGAAAAACCTGCTGGTGGCGTTTTTGGCTGCTGCAACGAAATCGCATTGTGATCATAGCTCTGCTGTTCTAACTTTGATGTTAGGAAAAATAAATCATTGTGTCTGCGCACCACAGATGTGTCTGAAGTACAGGAGAGTTTTGAAATGTTCTGAATTGCAAGTGGAGCTTTAGACTGGTGTGGGTTTATTGTGGGAGACATGGTGTGTTTTCAAGCAAGGAGCGATCACTTGATTAGATTTCTGAACTTACACAACCGGTCAAACGTTTGGAGACACTTGACTGAAATGTTTTGCATGATCTTAAAAATCTTTTGATCTGAAGTTGTATGAGTAAATGTTTGAAATTAGTGTTGTAGACAAAAATATATTTGGGCCAACATATTCATTTCTTTCATTACAAAACTAACATTTTATTTACAATTATTTTTTTATTTTTTAAAGGATGACTTGGTGTGAAATATTCAGAAAAGCAGCCAATAAGTGTCCAGCGTAGATGGATTACGTTGTTTAATACTGTCTAGAAAGCTTCTCAGGGGAATTCCTCAAGAAATTGGCTGAGAAAATACCAAGATTGCATTTCTGGAAATTCTAGGCAAAAACAGTGTCTACTTTGAAGATGCTGAAATACTAAATTATTTTGATTTGTACTGGATTTTTTATTTTTTTTATCACAACATAATTCCCATAGTTCCATTTGCGTTATTCCAGAGTTTTAATGACTTTATAATTATTGTAAAATGAAGGGAAAAATGTAAATAAAATAAAGAATGAGTGTGTGTAAACTTTTGAACGGTAGTGTATGTCTTAGAGAGGCTGATATTTGTTGTGTGCTTACGTGCATCTATGACTCTGAAAATAATGTAAAGTTTGTTGAGACACAAGGCCATGTGAGCACTACATCCGGTTTCTATCATGAACATGTGGCCATAAACTGAGATTTAATTGAGAATTTCATACTAATTATGTTACTGTGATTTTAACATATGAAAGTATGAAACTACCCAAAGTTGCAGTTATTTTTTGCTGTAATATCTTCTGCTGTGTGCTTTTCTCTATCTAGATCCTGGATGAGATCAGTGAGCACGGCATCCGCATCTACCAGCTCCCTGACGCAGATTCGGACGAGGATGAGGAGTTCAAAGAGCAGACCCGTGTCCTAAAGGTCAGATGGCTTGTGTCCATAAGTGCCTTTTTATTTAAATAAATAAAATGTGCTAAACATTATTTTCTGTGTTCTGTCTTCTCTAGGCCAGCATTCCTTTTGCTGTGATCGGCTCTAACCAGCTTATTGAGGTGAAGGGGAAGAAGATTCGAGGGCGTCTGTACCCTTGGGGTGTGGTGGAGGTGGAGAACCCTGAACACAATGACTTCCTCAAACTGCGCACCATGCTGGTGTGAGTAAAGAGGGATTTTATATATATATAAAAATTATTTGTCTTTCCAAGTGTCACTTTTAGTAGCAACACCAGTATTATACTGTAGTATAGTGTGGCGCCCTCTGCTGGACATCGAGCTACATCAATTCGGTAGACATGCAAAAACAGTGTGAAGGATGTGATTAACTTTTGATGAAGTAAAATGGTTATGGTGTGTGTGTGTGTGTGTGTAGGACTCATATGCAGGACCTGCAGGAAGTGACTCAGGACCTACACTATGAGAACTTCCGCTCAGAAAGACTGAAGAGAGCCGGCAGGTATGATATAAGCACACAAAACCTCAATGCAAGGTGCAGGTGAATGAAATTTAGAGTCTCACACTGTACATATCTGACAAATACTAAACACAACTTCACCCCATTACATCGTTCATGGAACCACAGCAGTTCCCTTCCCACCCTGCAGAAATTCCAGAAGAAAATAAACAGAAGTAAATAAAAGCCAGTGACACAGAGTATTGTATCTGCTTCTGTTAGTGAATAGAGCATGAAGAAGGTTGTTTGACTTTTACAGGTCAGTGGAGGATGAAGTGCTGGACAAAGATCAGATCTTAATGGAAAAGGAGGCTGAGGTAAGACATTTTTCATCACATTATACTGGTTCTTTCATTCAGTTGACTGGTTTTTAAAGTCAGATCAAGACTGGCACTAGTACTGTCACATGCAACACCATGTACACAGCCAAATTAAAAGAAAAAGAAACACTACAATGTGGTGTAGTGGTATTTACTGGATCAGTGCCAAGACAATTTAAGTTTCAAAAGAGCCTAATTAGTTTACCTGACCTAATAATAATAATAATAATAATAATAATAATAATAATAATAATAATAAATGAATACAACTTGAGTTATGGAGACTTTGGGTGTTTTTATGTTTAAGGGTTTTTTTGGGGGGAGGGTAAATCACTCCGGCTCTAATTGATTATTTATATCCCTATGGTTTACTTTATTAGATGGTTGGTAGTAATATTGATCCCAGCACGGCGAGGACAGGCACGCCTTTTAAGATTTATTAGTTGGAACGTCATAGGTATGGGTAATCCTGTTAAGAGATCTAAGGTTTTTATATAATTTATATATTTGAAACTTTTAAAAAACTCCGATATAGTATTTTTACAGGAGACTCACCGTTGTATTAAAGATCATAGGTTATATTGCCCTTGAGTCTTATGCCTGTTGTTGGGTTTTATAATACTTATACAACCAGCAATAGTTAGTGTAGCTATCATGTGCCGGGGTGATGGGGGGTTTTAAAATGAATTGTGTAAATGAACCACATGTAAAATTACATATATATGAATCATATATAAATTTTGCTTGGGGGGTGTTACTGGGGTTAAAAGTTTGACTCTGTATGGATTTATGGAAATGAATCCTATGTAATTAAATCACATGTACATGAATCATAAGTAAATTAATCAAATGTAATCTTTCCTGGGTGGGGTGGGAGGGGCTGTTATCGGGGTAAAAAATGTTGATTCTGTATTGATATATTTTGTTGTACTCTGAAAAGTGTATGAGAATCAATAAAAATTGTTATCAATAAATGAATACAACTGTAGGCAGCCTCACAGTCATGAAAATGCATAACTATACTACATTATATGACCTGTGCCACAAAGTAATTAGAGTAAATATGTTGCAGGACATAAATTTTTGTATATGTTTAATAGTGTTTACAGTGGGTATAAAAAGTCTACAAATCCCTGTTAACATGGCAGGTTTTTATTATGGGGAGAAAAAAAAAGAAACCAAGATAAATCATGTCAACATTTTTTTACCCTCAGTGTGAAATTACAGCAAACAGAAAATTGGCAACAAAAAAATCTTACAATAACCTAGCTGCGTAAGTTTTTACACCCCTAAACTAATGCTTGAAGTTTGAAGCACATTTTGATTCAATTTAAAAACTCAGTCTTTTTGGGTAAGAGTCCATCATTGTGGAACATCTTGACTTGGCAATATTTTCCCACTCTTTCATACCAAAAACTTTCTAGAGCCATCAAATGTTGAGGGCAGTTCCTGTGCGCAGGTCTGGGCTCTGGCTAGATCATTCAAAAACATTGATCTTCTTTTGGTTAAGCCATTCCTTTGTTCATTTGGATGTAGGCGTTGGGTCATTGTTGTGCTGAAAGGTGAAATTCTTTTTCTTCTTCAGCTTACTAGCAGAAATCTGAAAGTTTTTTATTAAAATTGACTGGCCCCAAAAAAGCACAACAGTGGTTTAATGAACGGTATCCTGCTTCTTCATCTTAAATCTGTCTACGTGACTGTTAACCGATTTATTAATACCTGCTGTGTGTCTATGGGACTGAGTTGCAAATTCCG
>JAFFST010046936.1:21482-28982 GCA_022414735.1 Noturus placidus
TAAGAGGAAGAAGAAGAAGAAGAAGAAGAAGAAGAAGAAGAAGAAGAAGAAGAAGAAAAAGAAGAAGAAATCCAGTAATCTTCCAGTAATTTATATTATGACCTTGTAATGGTTTATATTTATTTATCCATCCATCCATCCATCCATCTTCATCCGCTTACTCCTCGTCAGGGTCACAGGGAACCTGGAGCCTATCCCAGTGAGCATCGGGCACAAGGCGGGGTACACCCTGGACAGAGTGCCAATCCATCGCAGGGCACAATCACATACACACTCACACAGACATTCATACACTACGGACACTTTGGACACGCCCATCAGCCTAACATGCATGTCTTTGGACTGGGGGAGGAAACCGGAGTACCCGGAGGAAACCCCCGACGCACGGGGAGAACATGCTAACTCCGCACACACATGGCCCTGGGGGAACTCAAACCCTGGACCCTGGAGGTGTGAGGCGGACGTGCTAACCACTAAGCCACCGTGCGTATATTTATTTATTTATTTGTTTGTTTATTTATTTATTTTTATGTAGAAGCATTACATAATCATTCTAACTACAAACCAAATTTAAATAAAGCAAACCTGATTGGTGCCTGGTTGGATTGTTATTGGTTCAGCTGGATGGTATGAGAGTGACACTGATGTGGCATTATCAGTAAAGACTGCCTGCTGTTCTGATCTGTTTCGATCATTCTATTTTATATACCATTATCCACAACGGCGCTTGCCAATTACTAATTCTTTTGTTACCGTATAACCACAGGCCATCGAGATTAAGCATAAACCTTTCGTTTTAATTTAACAGCGATGCTTCGACATGAGCTCTATTCATTTACTTCATTAACTTTACAATTAATGATGAAATATTCACACTTTCATCCTCAGTTCATGTTCAAAAACGCCTAATTAACTACTTACTTTCCCACAGATAAGCAATGCATGAATGATCCAGCTTGCTCTTGTCATCGTTTCATTTGTAGCGTTAGTACAGAACGTAAACGTGAATGACAAAATGAAGTCGGTGAAACAGAAGAAGCTGCATCACTTGAATGAAATGGGTAAAGTGTCATTGGTACAAGGTCTGCACATGAGCAAACAGCTTGGCAGAGAGGATAACTGTGTACACGACCTCATCAGGCGCTAATAGTTCAATTCCTTTATTTCATTGACTGATAACAGAGCTCGGGTCAATTTGCCACAAGCTGCTCTTTGTACTGCTTGACTTGACATCCAAGGAAATACTTACTGGTTGTATGCTTTGTGTGGGTCTGGTTTAATTTAATAATAATTTAATTTATCAATTTGTATAGCGCTTTTTACAATGGTACATTGTCTCAAAGCAGCTTTACAGAAATATCATTTTACATTTTTACATTTACAAGCGACTTACTAATGAGAGCACACTCACACACCAATGGTAGCAGAGCTGCATGCAAGGTGCTAGCTTGCCATTGGGGGCAACTTAGGGTTCAGTGTCTTGCCCAAGGACACTTCGGCATGGGATCACCCGGGCCGGGATTCGAACCGCCAACCCCATGGTTAGTGGAGTAGTGGACAACCCACTCTACCGACTGAGCCACAGCCGGGTTTGTACATTTTTTATTATTTTGTCTTGCAGTGATGTATGGATTTGACTCCTAGTGTGTAATAATGTATTCTAATAACATAGAGGCCAGTTTACACAAGCAATTGTATAATTATATTATACAAGTTTTTATAATACTCCAAAAAAAATAAATAAATAAATAAATAAATAAATTCAGAAGTGATATGTGATTTATTTTAATACGTCCTCTTTGGGCACAAGGCAGGGTACACCCTGGACAGGGTGCCAGTCCATCGCAGGGCACAATCACACACACCCAATCATACACTACGGACACTTTAGACACGCCAATCAGCCTACCGTGCATGTCTTTGGACTGGGGTTCTGCATCATTATATTTCTTTCCTTAGAAAATATATCTTTCTGAGACGAAAGAAGGCTATCCTAGTAATATTATCTACATGAGCGTCAAATGAAACAATGGAGTCACTAATCACACCGATGTCTTTTACTGCTGAACACGATGAAACGGAAAGTCCATCCACAGTTACTATGTAATCAGAAAGCTTACGTCTAGCTACATGTGCTCCTAGTACAAGTACAAGTACAGCTGCCTTGTCAGAATTAAGTAAGAGGAAGTTAATAAGTATCCAACATCTAATGTCCTTTACTCATTCCTCAACTTTACTATCAGTAAAGACTGCCTGCTGTTTTGATCTGTTTCGATCATCCTATTTTATATACCATTATCCACAACGGCGCTTACCAATTACTACATTTACATTTATTCATTTAGCAGACGCTTTTATCCAAAGCGACTTACAAATGAGACACACTCACACACCAATGGTAGCAGAGCTGCATGCAAGGTGCTAGCTTGCCATCGGGGCAACTTAGGGTTCAGTGTCTTGCCCAAGGACACTTCGGCATGGGATCACCCGGGCCGGGATTCCAACCGCCAACCCTACGATTAGTGGATTAGTGGACAACCCGCTCTACCGACTGAGCCATAGCCGCCCTACTAACTTTACTAATTCTTTTGTTACCGTATAACCACAGGCCATCGAGATTAAGCATAAACCTTTCGTTTTAATTTAACAGCGATGCTTCGACATGGCCTCTATTCATTTATTTCATTAACTTTACGATTAATGATTAAATATTCACACTTTTATCCTCAATTCATGTTCAAAAACGCCTAATTAACTACTCATGAGTTTGTTGAGTTGACCACCAGCAGATTGTGTGCACTCCCCACCAATAGTTAGTCCATTAGTCTTGTCCAAGTCTGACTTCTCTCAGTGTTTAATCAATGTGCACGGCCAAGAACCTTCTACTTTCACAGATAAAGTTCATGTGAGTGAATCAATTCTGAAAAAGTCCCAGGAACTTTTTTCAAGGAACCCTCCAGAGCTTTGTTGTCAGCGTTTCTATCGCGGTCTAAAGTACCGTGAATAATAGGCAAATTAACTCGGTGCACATCTGGAAAGGCACCATCAGTGCTGAAAGGTATATACAGGTTTTTAGAGCAACATCTGCTTTCATCCAGATTCCATCCTATCTTTACTTCTGATTGACTCCGCCACTCTATGATACTCTTTTAATACCCAATCTGTCCTGTTGCCAAATAACCAAATTAGTTGCAAAATGTTCCTCCAGCTGTTTCCTATTACTAACACTTACTTTTCCAGCCTTTTGCTGACCCGTCCCAACTGTTTTGAGACGTGTTGCGGCCATCAAATTCAAACTTACCTTATTTTTTCCTTAAAGCGGTACAGTTTCAACATTTGATATGTTTTCTGTTGTGAATAACATATGGGTTTGTGAGAATTTGCCAGTCATTGCATTCTGTTTTTGTTTACATTTTACACAGCGTCCCAACTTTTTTAGAATTTGGGTTGTATGACAAGCCCTTGGCGAGAATGTGAAGTGTTGACATATGCTACAATCAAACTGATTGTTGACACAAAGTAAGCTGTTTTTATGATGTAATAATGTAAAATGTTTGCTCGGCTCATAAAAACACGTAGCAGGCTCTGACTGGAACACAAACCTTTGAACAGTAACAGAAGCCCATGGCAAAGATACAGTTTAGAGTATACTGCAATCAATCTGGTGGTCTAGTGGTTAGGCTTGGCCCAGGTTCAATTCCTGTTCTGGAGATAAACAATGGGTTTTTTTTTTGTCTTTGGATAAAGATTCGTGTTAAAAAAAAACAGACAGTCTATTATCTGAAATCTTCTAGCGACACTGTAATAACAACAAGCATGGAGGAAATTCAAGCTGTTCTGCTGTTATTGTTGTTATAACACTGGGAACAAGATGAGCAGTCGTAGTAAAGCGAATTCAGAATGCTCGTAATGCTGGATTGAAAGTAAGTAAACGGATTTTATCAGCTATTGCTGAGAAGACCGAGGCGTACGCACGTGCGAGAACGCGCTTCTCTCTGCGTTATTTTCCTGTGTGAACAACGCCCAGCATGCTTATCTGACTTGATATTTTTAAGTGTACTTTTTCATTGCTGGTCGCCGTTTCCAGTTCCTGCTGCATGTCGTCCTGAACCTCGTCGTCGGTCCATCGGTCGTATTTTTTTAAGAAACTCCATTGTGCTCATTCGAATCGCAATAAACAACTGTTACTGTATTTATGCACTGCAACAGACTTTTTTAAATGGTGGTTGAAAAACAAGGCCGTGTGAACTCAACTAATCAGCATTTTCAGCGCCTAAGTCCCACCCTACAAAGTTCCTGAACTTTGAAAAAGTACCACCTCCTGAGTAAGGACTTTCCGATTTGATTTCTAACAGAATTTAATTTAGACCCTGGTCCCTGCAGTGGAAACTCAGACTAGCTCCAAAAGTCCGTAGTTCCTGTGGAAAGTTCCTGCAGTGGAAACACAGCTCATGTTACCGATAATTGGGCTTCAGACCAGCAGCTGTTACCCATCCATCCATCCATCCATCTTCAACTGCTTACTCCTTTTCAGGGTCACAGGGGAACCTGGAGAATATCCCAGGGAGCATTGGGCACAAGGCGGGGTACACCCTGGATAGGGTGCCAGTCCATCGCAGAGCTGTTACCCTACAATGTTAATTCTGCTCAGCAGTATATCTGGTACTTTATAACTGATGGTAGTTCACACCATACTTCTAACTGAACTTTCATTTCTGATTCCACAAAAAGAAACAAACACCTAGATTCGTATTTATGTGGAAATGCCCTAATACAAACATAATAAAAATACTGTATGTGTTCTTACAGTTACAATTTGACGCCTGAAGTGAACTCCTACTTTGTTTATTCGTGTCAGATCAATCCAGTCAGCAAAATCCAATTCAGACCACACACTGAGGCCTACAAACATGGCCACCTTGGACTACACGCCTCAGAGGACATGCACACTGCTTAGTTCACAGTCACCTTACTTTTGATTGAGTACACCTGTTCACACACACACACACACACACACACACACGCTCCTTATCTCCTATATAGTGTACTATGTAGGGTGTCGGCCATTTTGTAGTGATGTCCGAATTCTGAGTGAACAACTTCATTCCCTATATTCGTTCACTCGTTTATACCCACAATGCAATCTGATTTCCAGTGTACATCTGATGTGCATGGATTTTCTAGGCCTCATGGAGACCTAAACAATGTTTTTATACATCGTAATCAAGCAGCCCCACCGGGATCTGTTTACATCTGTAAGTCCTGTCCTTCTGGGAGAGGAGGCAGTCTTGTTCTGCTATATCGTGAGAATGTAAAACTGTCTCCACTCGCTTTGCCTGATCAATCCTCCTATGTACGGCTGGCTGTCAAACTCCGTGGACCTACACCCACTGTTATTGCGGTACTGAACAGACCACCTAAGCCATCAAATGTGTTCATATCTAAACTTTCAACTATTCTAACGACTCTGAATGCAATGTCTCTGAATGTGATCCTGATGGGTGATTTTAACCTTCATTTGGATCATTCTTCCAACCTATTTACAAGAGACTTTATGGCCATGCTTGATTGCTTTGGTATTACCCAATATGTAGACTTTTCAACCTACAGCAAAGGCTATATTTTAGATCTGGTCTGCTGCACTGGTATTACGCTGTGCCACATCAATGCTGCTGAACTACCCATCTCAGACCACCAAGTTGTGCTGTTTGACACCTACCGGTCTGTTATCAAATCAACCGTTCTGCACATCAGGTCATATCGCAACATTAAAAAGGTCAAGCAAGAGGCGGAGTTTACTACTCTAATGAACTCCTATCCCTGCCCTGCTCCTAATGCTTCATTAGATGATCTAGTGAGCCATTACAGCTACTGCTTGTCTTCTGTACTTCAGTCCTCTGAAGACTCGCATCGTTTCATTTGTTCACACTGCACCTTGGTATACATCTAAACTCTAAGACTGGTCTTGTGGGACATAAAGTGACGTATTCTGTTCAGATACTCCAATACAAAAATACCCTTTCTGCTGAAAGAACATCATCTTGTACAAATATCATCAGCGTGGGAGAAGGAAAGACCAGAGCTCTTTTTTTTCCACCATGAATGGACTACTTAAACCTCCATTCATCTGAATCTCTCTGATTCAGATTCAGTTCGGCCTTCCCGAAAATTTTTCACTCTAAAATTGCGGCCATTCATCAACAATTGACTTGTTCAATTAATGAGCAAAAGGAACCATGCTCCCTGAATACTACGGGCCCTCCACATACCAGTGCATTTAGTCATTTCAGTCTCCTAGGGAAAGTCACATCTTCAATCTCATCATGAAGTGCAATTCCTCCACCTGTCAACTGGATCCTGCTCCAACCAACTTACTTAAAGTGTGCCGGCCCTCTACCTCACCTTTGATAACCTCAATAATGAACACTTCTCTCACCACTGGTGAGGTACCTCCTTCATTACAAACTGCCATTGTCAGCCCAACACTGATAAAGCCAGGACTGGATCCTGATGACTTCAATAATTATTGACCTATAGAACTATTGACCTATCGCTAGCCTACCATTTATGTCAGAGGTCTTTGAGAGGATAGCGGCATCTCAGCTCCAGTATCACCTAAAAAACAATCATTTATTTGAGCCATACCAATCTGGATTTCATCCTAAACACAGCTCAGAAACTGCCATCATTAAGATAGAACAGGCTTAAGACCTCCTGGACTACTCTCCATTCTCATCCGCCTAGACCTCAGGGCAGCCTTTGACACCATCTCTCATCGGATTCTTCTAGAACATGTAGCTAACACTGGAGTCCTTGGCACTGTACATCAGTGGTTCACATCAATGACAGGACACAATTTGTCCAAATAATGACCTACAAGTCAGAGAGCTCTGCTTTCATTACAATACATTTATGTCATTTGGCAGACGACCTTATCCAGAGCGACTTACATTAATCTCATTTATACAACTGAGCAATTGAAGGTTAAGGGAATTGCCCAAGGGCCAAACAGTGGTAGCTTGGTAGTGCTGGGGCTTGAACTCCTGACCTTCTGATCAGTCACCCAGAGCCTTTAACCACTGAGCCAATGCTGACCCATGTTTCACCAACGGGGTTCCCCAGGGCTCGGTTTTGGGGCCTTTCCTATTTATCATCTCTCTCCTCCCACTTGGCAATATTCTTCAGCATCATGGTGCTCACTTTCACCACTATGCTGATGATACTCAGCTTTACATGTCCATGAAGCCCTCAGCCTCTCTTCCTCCCAGTACGATCATAGTCTGTCTTCATGGCATCAACTTATGGATGACTAAGAACTATCTGAAATTAACAGCAATAAGACTGCGCTACTTGTTGTTGGCTCTAAAACTACACTTGCAAACATGCACACCTTCAACCTCTCCACTGTTGGCTGCACCATACCCTGCTCCATTCAGGTTAAGAGCCTTGGTGTCATTTTAGATAGCACTCTCTCCTTTGCTGCATACATAAACAATGTTT
>JAFFST010046936.1:85486-97353 GCA_022414735.1 Noturus placidus
CCGAGAGCACGGATTGCGAAACCGAGAGCGCGGATTGCTAAACCGAGAGCGCGGATTGCTAAACCGAGAGCACGGATTGCGAAACCGAGAGCGCGGATTGCGAAACCGAGAGCGCGGATTGCTAAACAGAGAGCGCGGATTGCGAAACAGAGAGCACGGATTGCTAAACCGAGAGCACGGATTGCTAAACCGAGAGCGCGGATTGCTAAACCGAGAGCGCAGATTGCGAAACCGTGAGCACGGATTGCTAAACCGAGAGCACGGATTGCGAAACCCAGATCACGGATAGCGAAACCGAGAGCGCGGATAGCGAAACCGAGAGCGCGGATTGCGAAACCAGGAGCGCGGATTGCGAAACCAGGAGCGCAGATTGCGAAACCAGGAGCGCGGATTGCGAAACCAGGAGCGCGGATTGCGAAACCGAGAGCGCGGATTGCGAAACCGAGAGCGCGGATTGCGAAACCGAGAGCACGGATTGCTAAACCGAGAGCGCGGATTACTAAACCGAGAGCACGGATTGCTAAACCGAGAGCGCGGATTGCGAAACCGAGAGCGCGGATTGCGAAACCGAGAGCGCGGATTGCGAAACCGAGAGTGCGGACTGCGAAACCGAGAGCGCGGACTGCTAAACCGAGAGCGCGGACTGCGAAACCGAGAGCGCGGACTGCGAAACCGAGAGCGCGGACTGCGAAACCGAGAGCGCGGATTGCTAAACCGAGAGCGCGGATTGCTAAACCGAGAGCGCGGATTGCTAAACCGAGAGCACGGATTACACACAGCTTTTTTTTTACCTGGCACTAAAGAGGTTCCGTATGATGCTTTTTAAGATCTAGACTTACATTTGATGCAAGATACAACTGATCGGAAGGTTAAGGGTCTTGCTCAAGGACCGAACCATAGCAGTTTGAACGTGCTGGGATTTAAACCCAAGACCTTCTGAATACTCAAAGAAGGCCTCAAAATGATCTCGCCGTTGCTGTGTCTGCTCGACAGGAACGCTCGTGAACAGCAATGACCTGAATAAAACCTGACACACCTTCAAACAGGAAAGTCTCGTTCCAGTGAGGATTGAGGTTCTTCCTCTTCACTTTGGTCTCCAGTTTGTGCTTTTTGTCAGGCAGAAGGTAGATTTTCACAAAGGGGTCAGAGGTTCCAGAGAAATCTTTAGCAGGGAGGTCTTGACCTTTTAAGATCTTCACCGTCAAAGTGGAGTCCTGGAAGCTGTAGCCAACACTGAACTGAATCCTCCCCAGCTTCTCACTGATCGGACCTTCATGATCCTCATCCGAGCCAGGAGACAACTGAAGTGCAAAACCAACCCCACACACACACACACACACACACACACAGTCATTTATGTAATCAAAGATGTGTAGTAAACAGTAATTACATCAGTTAGGATAGTGCGCTTTGAGACAAACACTGTGTAATTAAGGTGTAACTGAAATAGATTAGCTGTTTTGAATTGGAAAAAACGCAGGGTTAGCATCTCTGACTCTCGTATTGGTCAAACACACACACACACACACACACACACACACAGAAATTCTGTAGCAGTATATAAGAAAGGTGAGATGGACGACAAGAGGCTCCGGGTTTAAATAGACAGACTTAACACCTCACAGTCAAAGCTCTGAGAACCATAGCAAAAAGATGAAACCCACAATCCGCAGCTCATCATCTTACCATCACCATGTCTCCAGTGAGTGAGTTCGCGAGGTCAGAGACAGACGAGTGTCCATCCGCATCCGGAGGCTGACCCTTAGGACTGTTTGCAGGCTTATTACCCATAGTCCTACTGCAAAGAGACAGGTAGAAGTAAAGGAGGAGAGACACAAGAGAGAGAGTGACTTTCTATACAAGGAAGATTGTCTTTTAGTACGAGTATCACAGTTTTCTCCCACGCTTGCTCAAAGGTTTCACTCACCGAACACACCCAATATGGAAAAGTCACAATTTTAGATCGATTTCTTGTACGATATCATATAAAGGCGACATGCGAGAAGTTTTCTCTCCAAGCTACACACGGTTCAGACAGCAAGCATGTGATGGACATCTCAACAAGATTATGCTCAGCAAAATAAATAAATAATGCAAGAATACAAATAATGAGTGAAATCCAAGCCCAAAAACTGCAAATGAAACGTTTAAAAACACCGCAGCAAGCACCTTATGATACTGTTTCCTTACACTCGTAGACAACCGTTAAAGTGTAAAGCATGATCAAATCATAAATGCAGTTAACAAGAAAACATTTTTTTTTTTTAACCCCAAAACAGGCATTTAACAAAATCCAACCACGCGACACACATCATCAGGTATACAAACAGATTCAAGACTTCACAGTCAAATGGGTTAAATTTTGGACCATGAGGAAATAAAGGAACAAGAAGGCGGACGGACATCACACATAGATACGTGCACATAGGAAATTACAACGAGATGAGACCTGTCGAACAGTAAGAATGCATTATTCTCTTACAGCTGGTGTGAAAGTGCTAGAATAAGTAGTATAAATATGGCGTGGCGAGACAGAAGCTGAGGTAGATGACTTACTGAACTAGTGAACAGAGCCAAACCCTGCAAAAAACTAATCAAATGAAACAGTGCAACTGAGAGAGAGAGAGAGAGAGAGCTCATGTGAATGGGAATGAGAGAGAGAGAGAGAGTCCATGAGCATGCGAATGAGAGAGAGAGCGCATGGAAATGGGAATGAAAGAGAGAGAGAGAGAGAGAGAGAAAGAGAGAGCACATGAGAATGGGAATGAGAGAGAGAGAGACAGTACATGAGAATGGGAATGAGAGAGAGAGAGAGAGAGAGAGCACATGATAATGGGAATGAGAGAGAGAGACAGTCCATGAGAATGGGAATGAGCGAGAGAGAGATAGAGAGAGAGAGAGACAGTCCATGAGAATAGGAATGAGAGAGAGAGAGAGAGAGAGAGAGAGAGAGAGAGGACCCATGAGAATGGGAATGAGAGAGAGAGAAAGAGAGAGAGAGAGGGAGAGGACCCATGAGAGTGGGAATGAGAGAGAGAGAGAGAGAGAGAGCACATGAGAATGGGAATGAGAGAGAGAGAGAGAGTCCATGAGCATGCGAATGAGAGAGAGAGCGCATGGAAATGGGAATGAAAGAGAGAGAGAGAGAGAGAGAGAGAGAGAGAGGACCCATGAGAGTGGAAATGAGAGAGAGAGAGAAAGAGAGAGAGAGAGAGAGAGAAAGAGAGAGAATAGAGAGAGAGAAAGAGAGAGTGAGAGAGACAGAGAGAGAGAGAGCACCCATGAGAATGGGAATGAGAGAGAGAGAGAGACCACATTTAATACGAATGACAGACAGGTCGACACACAATAGGAGACAATGGTAATGACGCGTGTTGAGTAACAGTGAAAGACAACAACAGATAGAGAGAGGCAGGGTGAAAGTGAGACAGAAGGACTGATCACAGGAGGAAAAAAAAGCAGTAGCAACAAAACAATGGGTGGACAGTTCAGACAGCAACTGCAGGAAAAGAGAAAGACAGGAAAAAGAAGAAGAAAGTTCTCTGTCAGAAAAGAGATGCAGCATATCATTAGATTGACTAAAAGACTACAGAGTCAAAGAAACCAGAAGAAAGACAACGACTACACCAGGGCCGAGTTATCAGAAGAG
This sequence comes from Noturus placidus, assembly GCA_022414735.1. Taxonomy (NCBI): domain Eukaryota; kingdom Metazoa; phylum Chordata; class Actinopteri; order Siluriformes; family Ictaluridae; genus Noturus; species Noturus placidus. The sequence goes on from JAFFST010046936.1 coordinate 89,136, forward strand.
CAGAGCTGCAAGAGAGGAATAAAGAGCGAGAGAAGGACGCAGAGCGAGAAGCCTGAAAACACAATAAACGCTTAATCTGGGTCAGTCAGAGAAGGAATAAACAAAGGAAAGATACAACAAATAAACAAAGGACAGTACAAAGAAGAAGAAGAAGAAGAAGAAGAAGAAAACCAAACCAAGAGCATACAGAACGTTAAGCAAAATAGAGTGTGTGCTGGAAAAAAAGAGCAGAAGGAGAGAGAAACAAAATTGGAGATTAGTTTGACAAAGAAAAAAAAAGGCCAGGATGAAATATTTCCTTTTCTCAGATTAGAGAGCAAGAGAGAGAGAGAGAGAGAGAGAGAGAGAGAGAGAGAGAGCGATCGAGCAAGAGTAAAATCTAAAAAGCAAACACAGACAGAAACAATAAGGACGCTTTAGAGAAAGAAACAAAAAGAGACACAAGTAGAAAACCTCAAAGCCACAGAACAGGGACAGAGACACAGTTGGGCGGACGGACTGACGGACAGGCAAAGGTGGGACGTTACAATCAGGGGACAATGTGCATCTTTAGAATGGTGGGGAGACGAGGAAAGAAGAGAGAAGTAATGGGGGAGGAGAAATATCTAGATATTCCATTCAATTGGAAAAAGATCAGATCAGATCAGATGGAAACGATTCATCCACATCACTAGGTGGACCCCAACAGTCTAAAGAGATTAGGACGGGGGCCTGAGCCGAGTCCGCGCTCGGCACAGGGGTGCCAGGACACGAGCGGCTCATTTGGACCGAGTTTCTTTCGCAGTAGAAACTCAGATGTTGTCTGTCTGTCATCACGTTTTAACCACCAACATGGATATTAAAGATTGATAGAAAATGTTCTTTCAAATGTAGCAGGAACTTTGTTTGTTTGTTTGTTTGTTTGTTTGTTTGTTTGTTTATAAATTCGCTCATTAACTCGATGAAGACACACAGACGTACTCGTACAATTTTTAATACACATGAGAAGCAAGCAAAGTGAGACGAGCAGAGACACACGGACACATGGACAGATAAGACAGACGATAAGAACACACAAACCTGGCAGAACACCCTGGGGTAAAATGCTCAGCTAACAGAACACCCTGGGGGTAAAATGCTCAGCTAACAGAACACCCTGGGGGTAAAATGCTCAGCTTGCAGAACACCCTGGGGGTAAAATGCTCAGCTAGCAGAACACCCTGGGGGTAAAATGCTCAGCTAACGGAACACCCTGGGGTAAAATGCTCAGCTAGCAGAACACCCTGGGGTAAAATGCTCAGCTAGCAGAACACCCTGGGGGTAAAATGCTCAGCTAACAGAACACCCTGGGGGTAAAATGCTCAGTTATCAGAACACCCTGGGGGTAAAATGCTCAGCTAGCAGAATGCCAGGTAATATTTGGCATTCATGTTAATTAGCGAGTAATTGGTTAATTGTATAAACGAGTGCTGTGCAGTATGCTGGACTGGATAATCAGTTGTTAAGTGGTTCGGTGATTTGTTTATCGGTTAGTGTGAGTGATTTTTAGTAAGATTGAGCTAAGCGAAATCTGATGAGAGTGATAAACGAGGTCAACGGAAACAGAAACGAGGGAGAAAATAAAGCCGTACAAACCGGAGAAAAAGAAAGTGTGCGAGCTTTTTGAACGCGGACCTGAAAACAACAGGGACGAGATGAGTGGGGGGGGGGGGACCCCGAGATCCCTCCAGTCTTCTATATTTCACTTCCTCACCCCTTTGTTCTGTGTTATTGATTGCGAGGTGGCGGAGCGAATCTTCACTGAGGGCTGTATAATTCATTGTGCCTGTAGCCTTGTTCACAGTAAAGCTCGACTATTCTTTAGGATCGTGCTTTCAGACTCCAGCGCGTCGTGGTGCTAAAGCTGGTGTGTTCAAAGACAAACACACATCACTGCAGTTCCAAAAAGCCCCCAAGACTGGAGTATGATATAAAGGAAGGAAATAAGGTCTAAATATGGTCACCGGGTACGATGCGTATAAAGGGCAGGAAGGTAAAAGGCATTGAACATCGAGCAGTACCGGCTTGGGAAAAGCCCAGTAGGTCTGAGAGAAAGTATAACGGATATAAACAATAACGGGAGAAATAATAAGAACGGTGTGGTGAAGACGCGAGAGGGAGAGATGGAGAATTAGAGAAAGACAAAAGAAATCACAAAGGGAAATCTAAATGTCATGGCCGGTAATGTGACTTTCATTTGATCGCACTGTCGCTGGTTAGAACAAAACCGCAGAGACTGTTCAACTAGGAAATTATGCTTCTCATTCGTCAGGATTAATGGTGTTCATGAATACATCGGAGAAACAGCTGAGCAGTCTGGGGCATGAAGAGCTAGCAGTAGGGGGCAGAATGAGCTCAAATTCCCCTGAACACTTCTGTTCATCCCATCACTCCTAGCTCAAAAGTAGGCTGTTGGCATAGCAACCAACGGGTGGAGTGGAGTGTACGTGCAAGAGGAAGAGTGTGTGTGGGGAGAGAGAGGTTCTGGGAGGACATGTGGCGAAGCAGCAGACAGTTACAGTACAAACAGCAGGCGAAGAGAGGATATATGACAGGTACAGGTGAGAGCCTCGGTAATGCGCACACACACACACACACACACACAAATGAACATACATATACACACATGGACAGGGAAACACACATTCAGAGGCAGGCGGCTGGGCCATTTGTTGTTCACCGTGACCTGTTATACTATCCTGCTGTCACCTGCCCGGTGGGCTGCATGTGGCCCCCCGCGCCGACACAGCAGAAGGTAAAGTGGGCAGAACAGCCTCGGCTGCAGGGCTGCAGAGAGACGCGAGAGACACAGCCATCCCTCCCTCGTTCCCTTCCCTCCCTACCTCCATCCCTTTATCTGCTTTATAGAAGATCCCATAACAAGTCAATGGCAATATTACAGAGCAAGCACTCCCACACAAATCCCACACCAACTACCACTGACCAAACACACATCTCTCTCTCTCACACTCTCACACACTTCTTCTGCACTGTGGGAACAATGTCCAAGGCTCATCAGAGTGGAGAGAGGGCATACGAGAGGCTATTACATAACCAACCCACTCCAGCATGTGTTCATGTGTTTTATTGAGGATGTGTGAGTGATATAAGTGGAGATAAATGACATGAAATTACACCTCAAATGTATATACGTTTGGCATGCATACACTTTCACTTTATACACACACGCACACACACACACACACACACACACACACACACACACACTCTGACCTTTAAAGAGATAATTAAACACAATGAACTGCAGCAAATATACAAATTATGCAAAGACATCATCTAAACAGATTAAAGCATCGCGGCTACCTGCAATAATATCAGCACTGAACACTGACAGGAAATTAGACCAAATCCAAAACTGTAATCTGTTAATGAAACCATATCGTTATTGAAATCACCTTCACCTTAGATTATTTATACGTAGACTATAATTCACTGCGACTGACAATCAGAAAAACTTATTACTTAAAATATGAACTGAGAGCAGTGGCGGCATTCATATTCATTTCCTAGTCCTAATGACCGCTTTGAATGATAATTATGTTTCCAGAGTGACCAACGAATTAAAAAAATGTTATTTGACTGATATACGCCGATTTTCTGTTGACTGGCATGAATTTTTAGAAGTCGGGGGGGCAGTATGTGCGATGCCCCACTTTGCTTCCACGGAGATATTATTGCTCCCGGTGGTCATACATGGTAACTGCAACAAGTGCTAGGTATTGCCATCCAAAGCGTCAAGTTTGATCTATGACCAATTTGAGTGAAAGAGGAAGAACGGGCAGGACGGTTAATCACAGGGTTGCCAGATAGGGCTATAGCAAATCATCAAAATTAAATGTAATACATTTCTACAAAACGCCAAAGTGTCGAAGCAGATTTTTATTTGTCACATTTATTACAGAAATAATTTTCTTCGTATATGCCAGCTCATTCGGAAGTCGGGGTCGGAGCGCAGGGTGAACCTGGAACAGAAAAGTTTAAGAGCGTGGCTCAAGGGCCTTACAATGACAGCGTGAACCCCCAACCTTCTGATAGGTAACCCAGAGCCTTAACCTTTAAACAATCACTGCCCTAAAGCAAGCGCAAGTGCAGACAGTGTGCATATGACCCATGATATATTTCTAAGATTGAGACAGGGAAAGATGGATAATATCCGTACATCAGACATACACCTGAAATACATGTTTCTCCATGCAAAGGCTGAGGAAAAGAATAAAAACGTCTCCCCTTTTCCAATGCCCAAAATTGTTCAGGACTTATTTATGGTTTTTAAATGTAATTACGCTGGACATTTTGCTGAAACCTGTCAACCCTGGTTAAGTTGATGATACAACTAAAACAGCACAGAATAAGCTTCTAGACAGCATGCTGGATGATGTTTTCCATCATCAACGGCCTATTCTGGGCTTCAATTCACTGGACAGTAGCCTATAGCATAAATCAAGTGTGATAGCCTTTCACATTTACTGTGTTTGAGGCTATGTCGTTATTAATGTCGGCCTGCCACACAGAAATATATGGACAGAGCTGCTGCTGACTGGAGGTGAATGTAAGAAATGTATTACAATGTGAATGTATTACAACGCCATACAAAAGCACAAACAGTACTACTGCAGGACTTCAGGACTTTCCAAGCACTGTTTTTTTGTTTTTAAAAAGGACGATACAAGAGATGTCAGTCAAACATATAGTTTATTTCTTCTAATAATAATAATCATAATAACACACAACCAATTTTTATACATTATGGCACCTTTTCCAGCCATGCTCAACTAAATTTACATTGCCCATGTATTGCTTCGTCTTCACCTTAACGTCACTATACCAGAACTTTCAATAGAAAGTCGCTAGATGATGTCATGCGCTAATTAGCATTTCATTACATCATCATGCCGTATTCGCATCCTGCGCAGTGTTAGCCACTTAACAATGTTTATACTTTAATACAGCCGAATTCCCAATACAGCTGTTCTCATCAAATACATATTTCTCTGTTTCTGTTGTCAGACAACGGAATGAATATATAATGTGCACATTAGGATACTTCTCAGTTTAACATGATGATCATTTTTATATGCATTTTATATATACATTTGTGCTCGAACTCTTGGACGTTGTGTTATAATCGACATACTGGACGAAGGATTTGAATCTTTGGTTTGCAAAGATTACATATAAAACGGTGTAAGATTTATTATTTGATTCCTTAAAGGCACATGACCTTCGACAAAGTAGGCCACGGGTCAGTGGTTTTCACATTATCTCCATCATGGACAAAAACGATGAATAATCTATACTTTCGATAGGCCATTAATTATAATACATGAAACAACAATAATAATAAAATCATCATGTTGTTTTAATATATGTACATGAAATAATAATGAAATAAAATAAATCACTCGGAGAGAATGTTAGAAGTGAAAGAATGTCTTTCTTATTTTTTCTCTCACACTGAATGTGATGCTCGGCTCTCTCTCTCTCCCACAGAGGTGTAGCTGTGGTGGGAAAGCAGGACCTCGTGCTCGTGGCAACTCGGGTGACTCTCTTCTATGGAAGGTATCAAAGGTTTACCCCAAAAGTCGATAAAGGAGTCTGAAAAGTGGGCCGGAGCCGTTTCTGTCAAAATGTGTAAGCGAGTAGAGGGGGCAGGGAAGGGGCGGCGTCGGGGTGCTATATATCGAGTGAAAGGATTGTATTTGTGTTTTGACTTTTAATAACTGAAGCACGTATTAAGCACCACTAGATTAAAAAAAGAACAACAACATATGGCTATTTTCAATGCTTTCCAATGCTTAATTTTCAAAATGACAAATTCAAGCACCTTGCACAAACCCTTTATTGTGCTTTGTGGATGCAGGGTGGAAGACCAACTCAGAGAACAAACGTACACTCCATGGGAATCTTGGCATGCAGTATTCTTTAGAAATATATACTAAAGACTTCAAACTGAGGAACGGTCTGATGCAGGTGAAGCAGAACTGGGCTACAGACTTCGAGTATACTTAGCTTGAAATTGCATTAAAAAATCTCACATTTAGTAACATGCAGTACAAAGTGCTCAAAACCCATGAGCTCGGCCATAAACCTGCCTACATACATACATACAAACACACACACACACACACATACATATATATGTACACACACACACACACACACGTACATACATATATACACACACACACACATATACGTATATATATATATATATATATATACGTATATATATATATATATATATATATCTTGTGCATCATCTTTAGAAGAGGCTTCCTTCTGGGACGACAGCCATGCAGACCAATTTGATGCAGTGTGCGGCGTACGGTCTGAGCACTGACAGGCTGACCCCCCACCCCTTCAACCTCTGCAGCAATGCTGGCAGCACTCATACGTCTATTTCTCAAAGACAACCTCTGGATATGACGCTGAGCACGTGCACTCAACTTCTTAGTTTGACCATGGCGAGGTCTGTTCTGAGGCCTGTTCTGTCCTGTTAAACCGCTGTATGGTCTTGGCCACCGTGCTGCAGCTCAGTGTCAGGGTCTTGGCAATCTTCTTATAGCCTCGGACATCTTTATGTAGAGCAACAATTCTTTTACTTGTACTTGTTCAGATATATTCTCTTGTTAAATCTAGAACACTGACTATACATTTCACCGTTTTGAGAAGGAAAACATCAAGGAATGTATCACTCATCATTAGCTGGAAGGTCGTTGCAAGCAAAAGAAAACATGCCTGAGTCCATAGTCCTGTCGCAATAATCCAATAATCTACTTTGACATCTCTACTTGAAGAAAACAAAGTTTAGTGAAACATCATGGAGATGTTGCTTTCTAACCTCAAACACACTCAAACCCTCACCTTGGAAAAAAAAAAAAAAGAAAAGAAAAGAAAAAAGAAAAGTATATGTAGTGAAAAATGATCAGGTTGCACAAATGATGAAGGCTTTCAGATCTTATTTACATTTACATTTACATTTATTCATTTAGCAGACGCTTTTATCCAAAGCGACTTGAAATGAGAGCACACTCACACACCAATGGTAGCAGAGCTTCCTTGCAAGGTGCTAGTTTGCCATCGGGGGCAACTTAGGGTTCAGTGTCTTGCCCAAGGACACTTCGGCATGGGATCACCCGGGCCGGGATTCGAACCACCAACCCTACGATTAGTGGATTAGTGGACAACCCGCTCTACCTACTGAGCCACAGCCGCCCTATAAGAAATGTTTATAATATTTATAAGAAATGTACACTTTTGCATTGTAATTTTCTTTCGGTTATCAGTCCCCTCTGAAATTATTGGAACGGCATGGCCAATTCAGTGTTTTTTTTGCTGTACAGCAGACTGAAAACATTTAGATTTGAGACCAAAAGATGAATATTACATGAATTTCAGCTTTTACTTCCTGTCATTTATATGTATACAACATAAAGCATAGCAGACCACCCAATTTTCAGGCGAGCAAAAAATATTGGAACATGTGACTGACAGGTGTTTCTTGTTACCCAGAATACATCACTCATCACAGTTAGCTGGCAGCATCCATAGTCCCTTCCCATCCCAATAATCCAATAGTCTACTTTGACATCTCTACATGAAAAAAGATGTTACTTTCTAACCTAGCCTTGTCTGTCTTCTATCAAAATTACACTGAGTTTAACTAACACGCTCAGTCTGAATAAAGAAGTCTAAAACTTGCCTAGCCGAGTGTGATTTTCTCATGCGACGATTGTCACAATCTGATCCAGATGTCGGATCGCTACGCACTGTAGCACACTGGATATAAACCTAATCAATGCGTTGCAAGCTGTCAAAATGTCCATGATGCTCCTGTGCTGTTACATCATGATCAAAACAAAAAGGACTTCATTAAAACACAGTAATAGAAATACATTTAACCAACAGTAAACAACTCGCTAAATTAAACAGCGATTATTTATTTATTCAACGTTACTTTTACCTCACGTGATAAAACCCGAGACTGGACGATGCTGATAGTCAAAGAGAGAACACATCTCCTGTTGTAAAATAATCATGTTTTCACTTTTGTTTTCCATAAGTAGATCAGGTAATAAATGTAGAGGTACAGTGCCTTGCGAAAGTATTCGGCCCCCTTGAAATGTTCGACCTTTTGCCACGTTTCAGGCCTCAAACATAAAGATATAAAACTGTAATT
>JAFFST010046936.1:116438-128615 GCA_022414735.1 Noturus placidus
ACCACACATGGCAGCCCCAGACCCCCTAAAAGTAAAAGTAAAAAAGTAAAAGTGTACATCTAAGACGATGACGTCATCATGGGGGGGTGGGGGTAAAGGGCCTGATGACGTTAGATGACATGGGGGGAGGGGAGGGGGTTAAAATGGCTGACAATTTGATCACGTAATATATGGACGACCCCAGTGTCATGGAGTAGATCATGATCACGTCTGATTTATTTTAATTTATGGTCCAATGTGAATGTTTTCAGATCTGCTGCAGATGTATGACTTTAAACCATCCAATGTGACGAAAAAGATCATCATTGAGAACGATAAATCTGATATGTAAACAACATGATATGAAACATATAGTATTAAACAATTCTGCGATTAAAGGATTGGCCGATTATAGAAATATAAAAACGTTGGTTATTTTTCTGTCCTTTAAACACTACATTCCATTTAACTATTTATCAAATTAACTTCCGAAAGACAGCGATACAGTGAAAACGTCCGGAATACTGATATCGATCCCTTGTTGATGATTAAACGCTCACGGGATTGACCTTTACAGTTTATTCTGGTGTTCTTAAGCTATGGCTTTCTCTCAATAAATATACCATGCCTATTCTCAGAGCTAAAGAACGGTTTGTTTGGTATTTTTTTTCCTGACCTTAGAGCAGAGCCCGTCATGAAATTAAAACGTGGATAGGAATAATCCAACTCTTAAGAGTCCGACACAGGGAGGAAAATAAATATTAATGAGATGAAATCATTTACTCAAAAAGAATAAATGACAGTCCTGATACGCAGATCTAAACCCACAGAGACTAGGAGAACGAGAGCGAGACTGCAGCATCATGCTATGTCACACGATTAAAGATTAATGTTGGCCAGCCAGGCAGTGGTTATGAAGGATGGGAGCAATATTCACCAGGTCAAAATACAGCTTCATGCAGATCCCAAGAGTCAGACAGATGGAGAGACTGACGCACTTCCAGTAAGAGGTGAGAACGGGAGGAAGCAGAACACGCTCAGTGTCTCAAAATGTCTACGAGTGTAGGGGTGAAAATCAGGTTTTGCATTCCATATCTTCAGGAATGTGCTTTCCAAATGTATTCGGAGTAAGCTGGTGTAAGAAATGTTAGACTCTTGCTCTGACCCACTTGAGATGTCTAGACCCAGACCTTGAGCCTTCTCCATCTCCATACTGTCTGATTATTTAGCTTTCACAACTACCTCAGAGCATTAGAACAGACATGTTAAAAGTCAGAAAAGATGATTTTGCGGAGTAACTTAGTGTTGTTTGGAGTTCTTTAGATAGTTATTCATATGCATTTATCGTAGAATAATGGTAATACATCATTAATAGCACTAAAAACAAATAGGAATCATTGGAATTCTTGTGTAAAATCAATTAAACTTTCCCTATCCTCTGATGATAGCATTCACAGAGAAACTCTAAAGGCTGTCTATAAGGTTTAAAACATGCTACTATGGGTGCAGCCATGTTATAACAGAGTGACCAAATTAGTGATGTCAAAGCTCTTGATAGGTTTAAGAGGGTATCATGAGTTGGAGGGCAGTTTAACAATTGAGAACATTCACAAAGCTGTTCCAAGACAATCAGAGCAAACATGGTGACACAGTCATGCATGGGAGAAAGCCCAGACAGGAAGTGACTCACAGGAAAGACTTGACATCCAGGCCACGGTTCTTGATCTGGCTCATCATGAAGTCCCAGCTGCCCGGATTCCCCCTCAAGACCCGACTCCCTGTGCCTCCTGACCTATAGCGAGAAGCTCCGCCCCCTGCTGTGCTGCCTCTAGTACCTCGAGTTCCTGTTCCTCCACGCTGAGCCGTAGATCTCGCTTCTCCCCCTCCACCTGGCCCTTCCCCTTCACCCCCTCCTCCAGGTTGAGGATGGAGTTGACCCAAGCTCTGTGAGATGGCTGAACGGGCACCAAGGCCTGAGGCTGGAGATTGGATGAGGGGCTGCTGGAGGCTTTGCTGCCTCAGCAGAGTCCTGGGGCGGGGTGTGGTGCCCGGCACAGGGATGTGCTCCAGAGATGATAGAGCAGGGTCTGTGAAACTGGGTGGGCAAAGCAGAAGGGAGGGGAGTGAGCGAGAAGAGGACGGGCGAGAGCGACACAGCGATGGGCGGGGCAGGAGCAGCAGAGAGGGAGGGACCAGCATAAACGGGCGGGATGAAGAAGAGGAGGATGAAGAGCCATGTTGGGAGTCAGAGGATGAAGTGGAGGAACCGTGTGAAGTTTGGGATTGAGTGGAGGGGCATGGAGGGAGAGGAGAGGTGAGATTGAACAGAAATTCGTTGGAGCCAGTAGAGGAGAGAAAACGGGTGAAAGGAAAGAAGGTAGAGAGGTTAGAGGAGGAGAAGTTGAGAGCCGGATGGGGGCAGAAAGGTACAGCAAGAGATGATAAAGAGGACAAAGGCATAGAAATGAACTCGTCAGGGTAAGGGGAGGTGGAAGGAGGTTGAGGAGATGGAGGGTGAGAGTGAGAGCGAGGTGAAGGAGGAGAGAGGAAGAGGAGGAGACAGAATGAAAGGACCATCAGGCCAAGGCAGTAGGCACAGTAACACAGGTAGCAGAAGAGGTTACAGCCACCTTGGTCAGCGTGAGCCGACAGGTGTGTGTAACTGTGCATGTGTGCGTGTCCGTTCCCGGGCCGATTCGGACCACCTTGAGCAGAAGGAGAGCGGTGCGAGTGCGAGTGTGAGTGCAAGTGCGCATGTCCGTGTGTGTGTGTCTGCGAGGTGTGTGCGACCTGCTTTCGGGGCGTCGCCGTCCGAGGCTGAGCGGCACGTGGAGTATGTCGCGTCTGCCCTGAGCGTGAGTGTCGAGGCGTGTGAGGCACCAAGCGACCAGTGCTGGTTCTTCCAGGTGACTGCTTTTTGGCTTGTTGAGGAACGCCCATCTTTTCTCTTCTCTTCTCTTCCCTTATTCCTTCAGTCTCTGCATAGCAAATCCACACGCCTCTCCTACTTTCGTCTTTCTACGACAGTCACTTCCTCTTTCATCTGGCCCACGTCTTATACACTACCACGGTCCTCAAAAATCCTACACCAACCAATCGCCTTTCTTATCGTTCTTTGTGGAAACGTCACTCATTCTTACTCACCTCCCCCTGTCATTAACTCTTCTCTTATTAACCTTATTTTCTCTCTGTTCTCCATCGGCAGCTGTTCGAAAACTGTGTCAAACATACTGGAGCACTCCAAACTTCAGCTAACCATGAAAAAGCTGACTAGCCGTAGCCTCCAGCGGCGTTCAAGGCCAAACAGCCTGCCATACACCAAACTGTCGCTCAGCTGTCCACCTGCATCCAGCTGAAAATAAACACAGAATGGTGGTTTATTTTTATTGTTGTTGCTGTTGTTAGCAGAAATGCAATCTATACTGGAAGCTACTGGGCTGTCAAATAGTGAAAAGTAGAGACATAATACAGGGCAATACAAGGACAGTCGAGGGAGAAAGAGAGACAGAGAAAGAGGGAGAAAAGAGAAAAATGGGGTGTGAGACACAAACACAAGAGACAGACACATATAGCTGCCTGAAAATAGAATCCAATTACAGAGTGAAGAGGGTGGAGAGGGATGAAGAGAAAAAGAGAGAGAGAGTGAACAGAGGAGGGGAGGAGTGAGTGTGCGTAGTGAGACCAGACGAAAATGAGATGAAGAGAACGCATGAAGGAGGGGGTTAGGTGCCAGGAGAAAGGAGGTGCGAGATGGGGGTGAGAAACAAACTTAAAATGAAGCACCTGGTGTGTGACACCTACAGCTCATACGTCATCCGTCGCGAGTCTAAACATAACCAGTACAGAAATATTCTCGCTCACTGCTACTGCAACACAACTCTCAACAATTCAAACCAGTGCCATTGTTCTACTGCCGCAGGAACCTGTACCACTTACTCATCCTGTCCTATCGCCAAGTCTTAACCAATCTTACTAGATCACTTACCGCCTTGCAAATACTCCTGCCTAGTCTCGATCTCCTGCATATGTAATGTATTTGCGATTAGCAATCATTTCAAAACATTTCCCTGTACTGAGAAAAGAACGGAAAACCTATTTAACGGAATCGAATCTGAGCCTTATTGAGCAATTAACAGGATCTTAATGAACCCTTTGTGTGCGTTTCTTAAAATAAAAAGTTACCAAAACATTAGAAACCTTTCCCATACTAACATGTCTTTTTCTTTTTTTATTATTGTATATTCGTAGTTATCACGGTGGCTTATTGGTTAGCATGTTCGCCTCACACCTCCAGGGTCCGGGGTTCAAGTCCGGCCGTGCGTGGCCATGTGTGTGTGGAGTTTGCATGTTCTCCCCGTGCGTCAGGGGTTTCCTCCGGGTACTCCGGTTTTCTCCCCTAGTCCAAAGACATGCATGGTAGGCTGATTAGCGTGTCTGTAGTGTATGAATGGGAGTGAATGTGTATGTGATTGTGCCCTGTGATGGACTGGCACCCTGTCCAGGGTGTACCCCGCCTTGTGCCCGACGCTCCCTGGGATAGGCTCCAGGTTCCCCGTGACCCTGATAAAGGAGTAAGCGGTAGAGGATGGATGGATGGATCTGTAGTTATGGAGTTGCACCTGGTTAGGGCTACGGTGGATCCGGAAACTATCCTGTGAAATACTGGTTGTAAGATGGGAATACACCCTGAATGAGTCCATCACAGGACACCATGCACACACTCATTTCATACGTAGGGGCAATTTAGAGTCTTCAAATCCACCTACTCGCATGTTTCTGGTAGGTGGGAGGAAACCGGAGAACATGGAGGAAACCCACATGGATATGGGGCGAACTTGAAAAACTCCACACCTGAGCTCCCTGGAGCTGTGAGCATTACATTACATTTATTCATTTAGCAGACGCTTTTATCCAAAGCGACTTACAAATGAGAGCACACTCACACACCAATGGTAGCAGAGCTTCCATGCAAGGTGCTAGCTTGCCATCGGGGGCAACTTAGGGTTCAGTGCCTTGCCCAAGGACACTTCAGCATGGGATCACCCGGGCCAGGATTCGTGAGCAGTGAGGCGGGCAGTGCTACCGTTTTGTTACGTTATGGCCTGATATTGATTTGAGCTCCGTATGTGTGTGTGTGTGTGTGTGTGGTGAAACAGTGAGTCAGCGTGGTAATGCGTCTTCTATTATTAGTGTGTAGCGCGGCCCGAATCGCCCGTTTAACACACGCACGGACCCACACACAGGCATGTTCCCCATAACCTTTCCAAATATGCACTCAGTTTTTATCTTCCCCTCTTTTTCTCTCGCTCTCTCTCTCTCTCACGCGCACACAGAACTATTGAACAGTGAGTGTGGCGCTGAGATGCCCGAGACCCCTCCTCTGTGCCCCTTTTGCACTCTTGCTCCTCAGTTTCTTTTCTTTCTCAGTGATTAAATAAACGCTATAAAGTCTATCGTTGTACTCACCATTTTTCATCCTTACCCTGACCCTCCCTCTATTAAACTCTCTGTTAATACTCTCTTGAATCCCGATTATTCAGTTCGCCTTTCTCTTCACCCAGCATCTTCGGTCTCTCTCTATATCTTTTCCACTCACTTGCCGCTCTTCAGATCCTCGGACTGTGCGCGGCCCTGCGCCATCTGCCACCTGCTGGTTTTACTGGTTCCCATCATCATGCTCTTCACGCTGTCACTGCGTGACGGACCCCCACCATCCCCCCCACGGCCACCAAGAGACCCCTTCTGCCCCCCAGGGACTGCGCCACTGGGGATGAGGTTTTGTGGGTGGGGCGTGGGGTTGGTGACGAGAGAGATCGAGACATGGAGAAAGCACAGTAAAACAGAGAAAGGAAAAGGAGATATCGAGAAAAAAAAAATCAAAGTGAGTGGAGAAATATACACTATCTAACTCGGTGTGTGCAAACAGGTGGGTGAGACGCGGAGGTGTAAAGTGGGCAGGAGTTAGCCGGACGAATTTGAGCACATGGTCTCAAAGTACTTATTAGACCTCCAGTCCATGCAGTATGTGCGAAGCTTGGCAGCACCATGGGAAGCATATGGGCCTGATGTGATGTTCTACAGAATTCAGATTTTTACCTGCTGCCCATCTCAGAGCAGCGACAGCCTGATCGCTGTGGGTTCCTACCTCGCTGTGCATTACCGTTCTAGTGGAATTCATCCAGTCGGGCGATTTGAGAGCCCGGTGTTATAGTAAAGGTGTCAGTGTAACGACAGGCGAAATGAATATCTGCCTGGGCTGCTCTGCTAATGAAACTCGGGCTGGCAAAAACAAGGATCTGCAAGTAGTCAGTGCCATTAAGGAAATTTATCAGACAGCACCGGCTGGTCACTAGAGGGCCTTACTGAGTCTGTCATCATCAGTTCAGGGGAAAAAAAAACTACGGTGCGTCTCATACACTCACTAATGCACCGATGTAGTGTGTACTCAGCTTCGGTGAATATTACAGGAATGGCATTCGTGACAACTAAGATGATGGAAAACCTAGTTCTACAGCACCCCCTGGTGATGCTCAGGATGTGCTTCTGTTTAAACACACCACATCGATCTCTGTGTTGTAGTGTGAGTTCATGAAAATCTGAATTTCAGAAAAAAAAACAAACAAAAAAAAAAAACTTTCATTACACATGAAAAACACCTTCAAAGCGAACATATTTGCAGTTGGTTATTAGTCAGCATTACAACCATCATTAGGCACGATGAGGGGTACACTTGTCATAAACTGCACAGAAACAACGCAACAAATCTCTCCACAAACACTATAATAGCAATTACAATTACGAGGTTATGAACACATGAGAGTGGTAGCTGCAGAGCAGAGCAAAAACCCTGTGCAGAGCAAAAAGCCGATTTCGAGCAGTCGTTTCGCATTCGCTTCTCCTCTCACGTTAAACACAAACACCAAGTCGCCTGGTTGATTGTAAGAGCGTTAACTTTATAAGACTCCTTATCCGAGGAAATAGCACTGCAGACCATAGTGTGCATCAGGAGCTTGAAGAACTAGAATATAGCATAAATAAAGAACCATATAAACCTGAATGATACCGTAAAATGGGATGAGTAATAGTGACATATGTGTAATAGTCTTATATATGACTTATATATGTAATAGTGACTTGGCGGTTAAGGCTATGGGTTACTGATCAGATGCTTGGTGGTTCAAATCTGCCACTGTTGGGCCCTTAAGGAAGGCCCTTAACCTTCTCTGCTCCAGGGGGCGCTGTATCATGGCTGACCCTGCACTCTGACCTCAACTTCCTGACATGCTGGGGTATGCGAAGAAAAGAATTTCACTGTGCTGTAATGTATATGTGATCAATAAAGACTCATTATCATTATACATACACATTTCCTCACAAATAAACAAAAAACCCACTTCCAATTCAATCTGAAAGGTAAATGCTCCGAACGACGTTCTGAAGGCGTTTTATATTTCGTCTACTCGATCGTTGGTTTTGCTCAAATCTGCAGCCGTCACGCTGTAGTCCAGATTCTCCCCACACCTTTTTAATCCAACCAGCTCCACATGGACCTTTCAAGAAACAGGCCAATTAACAGAAAGGCCACGTTAAACTGGGAAGCCAGGAGCTCCCATGTCAGTCAGGTTTCCTTTATTTCCCATTGCTGACAGCTCTCCGGTTTCCATCTGAAACCTTGCTTGCTTGTTCCCCTAAAAGCCAGCGAGTAAGTTTTGACAGACAGGTGTTATTGAAGTGTGCTCCGTAAGGCTCGCGCGGCTAAACGCTCCCCCTGGCATAGTCGGCTCTTTCGGAAGCGAAGGGAATCTGGACTGAATTAAGGAGGTGTGGGTTCTCCTCCTCGTCGCAAAGCTGGAGTGGAGAAGTGGGAAGGGAGTGAACAAGGACTGCACTTAGAAGCAACACACTTTGAGGGACCAGGAACCTGGAACTAGTTAGCTAGGACAAAACCACAAAAACACAGAGCATGGGGAGGGGAAACGAGAGAATGGGAAATAGAAACAGTTGCTAACTAAACACAAGCAAGACCACGAGTATTTACACACGCACACACACGCACCCCAAACAAGACAAAAGTGAGGGAACGAGGCCAGGGAAGCGGCCATGGCAGAGACAGAGCAGGAGAGGAGGAGCCGTGACACACTACAGTATTACCACATCATGACTTCACTGCAACGGTTAACCCTCAGTAGGATGGATCAAGGGAAGGGAAGGGAAGGGAAGGAAAGGGTAGGGAAGGGAAAGCATAACAGAAATAAACAGACAACGTGCTAGTAGGGTAGTTCGGTGAGTATAAACTCATAGATTAAAGGGTTGTCCGTCTCCATGGTAACACCCCATGGGGCGGAAAAGGGGCAGAGGCTAAAGCTCAATGGGCCAGGGAAGCATGGCAGGGCTGTAGGGAGCAAGGGGCAGTTACACACAACTCCTCTCCTGTCATCGTTTGAGCAAATGAAGCTGATGCAGCACTAACCTGCCGGCTTACGCACCGAACCGCACAGAATTACAGAGCCGTGATCTGATATGGCGGACGGAGAGGAGTCTGAACGACGTGGCGTTAAGTCAAAAGCTACCTAGAATACCATGTCCGAGGCCAAAACAAGCATGACGGTCAGAGTTCCGCCGATCATGCAGAATGCAGCACAGCATTCATTCGCTCTTCACACGCCGTGCATTACAAACGTATCGCTAGCTCTAGAGTTCATCGAATAAGGGCATTTTAATGGAGCAGAGTTCGTTTCTTTTCAATAAGGCATGATATTGGCCCCGTTTACATGTGGCAAAGATGCAAAATAGAGTATGTGCATTATTATATGCAGGCAAATTTTCCAGACAGGAAGCACATCCCTAGATAGCACACGTCAGCGACATCGCAGCGACTTTGTTTGCCAATTGAGAAAATCGAGTCTGCACTTCATCTGTTTTTTGCGGGGGGGGTTTTTCCTGCTTTTTTTTAGCCACCCTTGAGTATAATGTGTGATCTAAACCTGACAGTGTTGTAAAAACAGCACCCTTTCTTGAAGAGAGCGAGCAGATTAAATAAATTATCACCATGCAATAAGCAGATTCGGCTTCCTTCACGCAACTCTCCTCCGGTGATTCATCAACGTCACCTATTTTTGGAGCGTCGGTTAGAAGTGCAGCACACTGCTGACTACAAACGGAATAAACATTCCGATAAAAGTATGAAGATCAAACATAGGGATTGGGGCACATCCATACATTACGTCATCAAAGTTTCAGCCATTTTAACCGCCCCATGTCATCCAACATCATCAGGACCTCCCCCCCCCAATGATGACATCATCATCTTAGATGTACACATTTACTTTTTTACTTTTACTTTTAGGGGGTCTGGGGCTGCCATGTGTGGTCGGGAATTATCTCCAACAGAAACACAGAAATACTGACGTCACACGCACATCCTGCGGCGTATTATACGTATAACACGCCACAGGATGTGCGTGTGACGTCAGTATTTCTGTTTGTTTGTTTGTTATTTTGGCGATTTGCAAATATTTCAGTAAGAAAAAAAGTAAATGATGAACGTGACAGTGGTGACACTAAACACGGGGAAGATGCAAATACATTGATGACGTCATCAGTCGTCATCGTACCCTTCAACCCCCCTCCCTCCCCGATGACGTAATATAGGGACGACCCCTTGACCGTCTTCCCAAATAGCAAACAAGCTGCGTTCAGACGTAAACCGGCTTAGACGTGTGACGTGCTATCTGGGTCACAGTAGATGCAATTACATGTTGCTGTTGAAACGCATGCACATCCGTGAGGGCGGATTTCACCTTTTTTTTCTCCCGTGGCGTTATGCAAACAAGTACTCACCGAGGGCACATGGACATCGTCAGTTCCCCAGGTGAGACCTCTTCCTCAGTAAAAGTACTTCATTTGGCTGGACTGCATTTACACCAAACTGAAATCTAAACACAGCACGAGGTGCTCAGGCTGCTCCATCGCATCCTGCATGTGCATTTACAGCTCATCCGAAAATACAAACACAAAACAGACTGTGCATACAGATTGCCAGCTGTAAAAGGGGTCATAGCCTTATGGAAAACTATTGCCTTTCCTCAGCATTTAATATATAAAACACCATAATATGAAATGAAATGGCGAGATTCTTTCAAATTTTGCTCACAAATAAAGAAATATATATATATATATATATATATATATATATATATATATATATATATATATATATATATAAAAAATTAGGTTTGATTTCCCCCCAAAGTCGATGTTAATTTAATAAATAAATAAATAGATAGATAGAATTGTCATGCGTTAAAGAGTCAAGCTCGCCTCCACAGCTGCACTCTACAGCCTTGCCTGGTGGCAGGGGTTACAAAAGGTCGGGTAGTTAGGGTGGGGTCTATTGGGTAAGGGTTTGGGTCTCTTACCAGCCTGGACTGAGACTCACTTGAGCGTGAGGCGAGGGTCTCCGTAAGGGGCATAGGGAGAAATGTTTAGTACAAACTCCTTGGGTGGATAGGAGCTCCACCGTTGCTGCTCTGAATTGCTGTCATTGTTATTCCAAAAGTCTCTGTCTAGATCACTAAAGGCCAGAAAGAGACACACACATCCATGAGACACAGCATATCCATTCACATCAGTCATCCTTCTAATCCATCCGTCCATCAGTTAGTCGTAAAGAGTTCCACGAAACCCCGAAGGCCGTCCTCGTCAAAAGAGGTGCAAATCTGAACCGGGTTAAAGTTAGTATAAAATTAAAAAACAGTGTTTTCAACAGAAAAACAGAACAGGTTTTAAAAAAAAAAAAAAAAAAAAAAAGAAAAAACAGTACATTTCTTTTTTCATGGTTTCAGTGCATCGGATATAAATAACGAGGAACGTGAGAGAAATACAGCTACGTTATGCACATTTGAATGGACAGATCATACACACGCAAAATAAGCATTCGACAACGTTCAGAGTTCACTGGGCTAAGTAGAGAAAAGAGAGTTAGTAAAGCAGAGTAATGGAGAATGTACAAAAGCTGTGGAGACTGACATTCTGCGTTTTCATGACTGGAGAACGTGATGGGAGAAACAAAAAGAGAGTCAGGAGGGCTACTGGAGCAACATCCAGAGACACCGAAGCCATCACGAGGACGAGCCGTTTTCTCTGCGCCAAAGGAAGCTAACATAATAAAGCTGTTATGTAGAACGTGAAGTGCAGAAGGGGGAAAGAAAATAAATAAATAAACAACAACAGTCTCACATCAGCACCACCTGCAAACAGACAAACATGGATGTGCTATTATTACTATTATTATTATTATGATTATTATTTTTATTATTATCAGAGCACAGCTGCATTACAGAGGCATGTGAACCGCATTTTACATGAGTCATGAGTGAGAGATCAATTGAGCTCTCCAGGAACGTGGAAAAGGAAGCGGTGATTGCCTTCACCAACTCGCACCAATAACAACAGCTGCGCACCAACACAACGGATCCACCCCACTTAACTCTCACTTACAGGCAGCACTTATAACTGCCAAGCAGAGCACCCCTCTCTCTCTCTCTCTCTCTCAAACACACACACACACACACACACACACAAAAGCAAATTCTATTGAGAAAAGATTCATTTACTGTGTGTGCCGCTCCCTGTAGCTCTTATTCTGCCATCACACACACACTTAAGCATGGGAGATGCTATCAGTCAAGGAAGCGGAATTATGCATAATGGAAACAAAGTTTTGGCATAGAGTAAGCTGATACGTCTTTCAACCGAAGCAGATCAGATCACAATAACGCCTCGCAGCAGATGAAATGCAACCTTTTAATGTAAAAAATAAATAAATAAATAAATAAATAAATAAAGGATCATACCAAAAAAGTCATACAGAGTTGAAAAAGGAATAAAGGACAGGAAGTAGGAACATGTCATGGTGCTAGTCACATGACTATCAGCAGAGCTCATTAGCTGCCTTGGCATCAGACTTACCAAGTCGTGTGATCTCATCCCACCACAGAATAGGTGGGAGAGAGACAGAGAGAGAGAAAGAGAGATACAGAGAGAGAGAGACTGAGACAGACAGAGAGCGAGACAGACAGAAAGAGAGACAGAGAGAGAGAGTGATAGAGAGAGAGACAAAGAGAGAGAGAGAAAGAGAGACAGAGAAAGAGAGATAGATAGAGAGACAGAGAGAGAGACAGAGAGAGAGACAGAGAG
>JAFFST010046938.1:41118-51732 GCA_022414735.1 Noturus placidus
ATATATATATATATATATAAATAAATAATTCTCCACTTCAGATTGTGTTCACACTTATTATACTTTGAAATTTTCTGTAACTGCCTATTTCCATTGCAACACACCAAACTATTCTGTTTATCTAGAATAATAAGTTTATGCAGAAATACCAGTGTAGCAGGATTCTCATTCCCCAGTTAGCTCTCTGCAACTTTGTGTGTTAACAAAAGCAGTTTGTTACTCAAGTACATGAACGGGTTTTTACTTTTTACGTTTACATTTATGGCGTTTGGCAGACGTCTTTAGCCACAGCGACTTACAAAAGTGAAGTCTCCATCAATAAATACATCCTACAGGTTCACATAACTGCTCGGCCAATCCGTTTCCCCCCATATATCCTCCCAAGCAACAATTCTTTGCATATTCAAGCAACATGCCAACATGCCAATATCAGGAAGAACACAATCACAATCTTTGTCCTTGTTCCCAAATAATATAGCCAAGTGTATTACTTATTTTATTTTACATACTGTAATTGTCATGGTTCTTGCTGTACAGAGGAAAAACAATATGGGAACTTATCCAGGAATGTCTAGTTCTCAATTCCGGACCTTTTTTAAGTTTCCTGGAGGCTTAGGAGGAGCCTTAGTAGTTAAATAATTTTCACCGGTTATATTTGTCCTTTATAAACATGTTCTAAATGTATTATATTGCCATAGATGGCCATTGTTAAGTATAGAATATCCGACAACAGTATTATTTTTTTGTCAACGTTTGTGCCATAAATGTTTATGGTATTTAGGCATTTTTAAAAATTTCTATTCAAGATTTGAATGTGAATAGAAACTCCACTTCAGTCTGCTGTTGAGTGCAATGATGTAGGCGGTAATGTGGGGTGGTCAGTTCTGCCAGGGAGGAGAATCAACATATTGACACAAAGGCAGCTTTCAGAGTGTTTGCTCATTTGCTGATAGTGATAGCAGAGAGGAAGACAAAAGGTGCATGGGGAGCAGGGGTCATTCAACACAAACCTCTATTTGTCCGTCAATCCACAAAGAATGCTAGTGACATAAAACATGGCAACAGTTTAGAAGTATCATTATGTACTCTAAGGGACACGGTGTACCATAATAAGTTGTGCTTGTATGTGGGATAATCTACACATACACGTGTACGGGATGTGCCACCACCTGAGTAAAATAAAGCTGATAATAAGATTGCTGGGTTTCAGGAGTTAAGCAAGTTATCTTCACTAAATATAAAAATGAAATATTGGTTACACTTCCCGTATCAAGACGTTGCTATGCATTGATTTATATCTGTTGGCGCTTCTCTTGGGGCAACTACAGTGTTTGGTGCTCATGTCTTTAGTTACATTCTGATTTTAACTTCGAAGTATTTCTATTCAACTACTCCTAAACTACTCCTAAAATTATTTGAAGAATTCAAATAATCTGCATTAAATAATATATTGTACAATATGTTTATTTTAATGCTCTAAAATGTAGTAGAGTACCATCCTCTCATAATAATGTATAATAACCTCATAACCCTTGCTCTCATAATAATGCAAGGAACTATAAATATGCATGATAAGCAAGTTGTACTTGGTCTCACACTCAGTTCATTCCAGTCTCACCTCCTCTTCCCACCACCTTTGTTACGCTATACTAAATTATATTATATTACACTATATTACAAAAACGCAAGACGACACATTGGGGAAATCCAAAACCGGTGTATGAACCTTAGACTAATTCAGATATACATGTAAGAAATCAAGATGCTGCATTAGGCCAGTGTAACCCCTTGCTATGGACTTCACAGTCACCATATCTCAATCAAATTAAACAGAATTGGATAAACTGGACTGAAGATTGGGCTGAAATACCGCTCTATAAAATCAGGTCTCTAAGAGGAACTCATTTAAAAAACGTTTTATGTTCAGTAATACTGTAACAGTCTGTTTTTTCTCTCTCTCTCATTTATATATATATATAGATAGAGAGAGAGAGAGAGAGAGAGAGAGAGAGAGAGACTAATGACTCATAATTCAAGCCTTCCATGGCCTAGCATTTTTTTATTTCCAAGCTGCGCACTGCCATATTTCCATAAATACATGATTATATCATGTTACACATTATTTGTGTAAATAAAATGTGATTTCATACTCAGACACCTTGAACTGCTAATCCAAAATCAGCGTAATGAATTGAAAAATAACAGCCCAAAAATATCAAGCTTTTGTTCTTGCCAGTATTAGGCGAACCCTAGAATTATATAAAATTTTAGTCAGAATTGAAGACATTTTCTTACCAAATACAGTGGTGTGAAAAAGTGTTTGCCCCCTTCCTCATTTCCTGTTCCTTTGCATGTTTGTCACACTTAAGTGTTTCGGAACATCAAACCAATTTAAACAATAGTCAAGGACAACACAAGTAAACACAAAATGCAATTTGTAAATGAAGGTGTTTATTATTAAAGGTGAAAAAAAATCCAAACCATCATGGCCCTGTGTGAAAAAGTGATTGCCCCCTTTGTTAAAACATACTATAACTGTGGTTGTCCACACCTGAGTTCAATTTCTCTAGCCACACCCAGGCCTGATTATTGCCACACCTGTTCACAATCAAGGCATCACTTAAATAGGAGCTGCTTGACACAGTAAGGTCCACCAGAAGATCCTTAAAAGCTACACAGGGCCATGATGGTTTGGATTTTTTTCACCTTTAATAATAAACACCTTCATTTACAAATTGCATTTTGTGTTTACTTGTGTTGTCCTTGACTATTGTTTAAATTGGTTTGATGTTCCGAAACACTTAAGTGTGACAAACATGCAAAGGAACAGGAAATGAGGAAGGGGGCAAACACTTTTTCACATCACTGTATACCATACGAAATTTTAGTCAAAGTTAGCAAGGTACTGAGCTGTGTATTACCTGGGGTTGATTGCACAGATAGCGGCACAGCTCCCCAATATACTGGAAGATGGTAACGTTGTACTTTCGACAGTCGTTCCAAAACTGTGAGGCGGAAAATTTCTTCTTCAAAACACACGTTGCACCTATGAGGTGAAAACAAAAGAAGAATCGATAAGACAAGGTAAAGCTGATGGAAAAACACACAATAAACAGTTTTGCATAATTCAGTAGCATGGCATGACAGGACTTGGGGCTTTACGTCACACTGTGTGTGTGTGTGTGTGTGTATATATATATAATTTATCTATTTGTATAGCGCTTTTTACAATGGTACATTGTCTCAAAGCAGCTTTACAGAAATATCAATTTTACATTTACAAGTGACTTACTAATGAGAGCACATTCACACACCAATGGTAGCAGAGCTGCCATGCAAGGTGCTAGCTTGCCATTGGGGGCAACTTAGGGTTCAGTGTCTTGCCCAAGGACACTTCGGTATGGGATCACCCGGGCCGGGATTCGAACCGCCAACCCCACGGTTAGTGGATTAGTGGACAACCCGCTCTACCGACTGAGCCACAGCCGCCCTATTGTATTTTGCTTTCGTACATATATACACACACACACACACACACACACATATATATAAAATATATGTGTGCGTGTTTCTACAGTCAGATTACAGTCAGATTATGTTATCAAACTAGTCTTCATAGAAGGAATAAACCATGACAGGGCCTTCTGTTATAAGAAATTAATGAACAACAATGTGGTGTGATGCAGCCCAATTTGCCAACCCTTTTTTATTCATTAAAAAATGAGACGCACTCCCTGTGATTGGAATTACAACTGGCACTAAGGTCAGAGCTGCTCAACACCTTTTGACCAATCAGATCAAAGAATTCAACATTGCTGTGATATAAGGCAACTTAATAGTCATGGTGTTCTAGCCTTTGTTCTCTACACAAGAGAAGCCACATTCACTGAGTTCTATGGCTATTTTAACGATCTAAGCAATCAGAATTGTCTAGCAGAATCATTAAAAAACTTCAGAAGTCACTTTATAAAAAGTCCTGATTCTTTTGAAATACAGGTCTGAGTCCTGAAACATATTATGAATACAGTGAGACTCACCGTCATGTGCAGTGTAATTCAATTAACTGGCTGTTCCTGACACTGCAAAAAGGTTCACCACTAAAAGGTCGATCTGGTTTCTAAACAACGACCTCGCACAGATTAAATCTGGGACAAACGTTTACTCAAGCTTGTCCTTTTGTCCATACAAACAGTGGTGAAACAGTTAGTCAGAACACAGGGTTCCTGGGAAAGGATACCCCAGATTGCCTGGCATAAAATCTAACCTTGTCTTCACATGATGGCTGAATACATAAACAGAAAAACAAGCAAAGTCCTATTTCCACTGAGAACAGAATAAACTGGGAAATCGGTTTTACTGGATGTCCAGCGAGTTCACTGCAGGTCACTCATCTTTGCTAACTGTTGGATCTAACTTTAGTGTACACACATACGTTGTACAGGATATTTATTACAGGTCTGTTAATCATTTTCCAGCTTGGATATGAAATCTTTTGGAACCTATCGTGATTACACACACAGTACCAAGACGTGCCAATAAACTGAAGGTATAGCCTGGAATAAAAATGCGATCACATGTGCCACAATTACATATCACTACATTTACATCTAATATTGCTATTAACATAATGAACATAACCGCATAATCATTAGAACAATGATTACTCTAGCTATTTAAGGCTATGGCTACACCTAAACCCAACGCTAACCTTAACCTCACTTACCAAAAGAAAATATTTTGGGTTGGATAGTTGTTCAATTATTAGCTACAGTTTTATAAAAAAACTTTATTTTACATACATTGTACGCTAGCGTTGTTAGTGAGGACAAGGAGTCCTTTTAGGACATCACAAACATTAAATAAATGTACACACCCACTAACAAACCAGAGATGCAAAAGAACATAAGAGCAAATTTCTGGAGACCAAACAGCATATTCAGAAACATATCAGCAATTTGTTGGTTTATTTTTGGTCTTGTGTTTTTTTTGGTAATTTTTTTGCAGAATATTTTGCAAAAGTGTTTTGCATATTGAACAAGCCCTGAATATCTTAAAACCATTACAATAATTGCTAGGAAATTACTATAGGCTGTCTAGGAAGAATCTTTACATATTTGCCCTTAAAAAATAAAAAAATACACAAATAATGCAATCTAAAGAAGCCTAAAAGAGCCAAGATGTTCAAAATATACTAAAATATTTACAAGTATTCTGCCCAGCATTAACATCAGCCGAGTTACACAGCTAAAACTCTTTCACATCATGTAATTTTTGGTATATTGTACATGATAGATTCAAGGTATTAGGCCTATTTCCTGATATCGTAATCTGGCTTTATTTCAGCCATAAACCGACCGCCTTTCAGTGTTGAATTACTTTTCTTCATTTACTTTACAATTTGTATCTAAACAGTCACACATGTTTTGTTAGACATTTAGGAAAATGTTGGTGCAGGAGAAACACCGAGTTTTTGTGCAAGCTGTTTACCTGGAACTTCTTAGAATTTAAAATAAACTGTACAATTTGTAAATACAGCAAGGCCTGTCATTTCCCTCAGGGAAAGGACAGGCATCTAGAGAAAATCATGAGTGAAGTTGGTGTACTCAGAACAACTTCAATTCAAGAGGGCTTAATTCAATTCAAGATAAGCAGAACAACACATGAAAAACATGGATTTCTTCAGGTGAAAGTAAATGATATTTTCCAGAAGAGAGATTATTTTAGTTAGGTCTACTCTCCAGAACTACAATTTGTAAACAACTGTGTGTAACGTTCAAAAGAGTGTTACCCAGCTCAATAGTGCCGCCGATGCCTACGAGAGAGGCTGCGCTGTGGTAGAGTGGCAGTGGTGTGTAAATCACGTCTTCTGCAGTGCCGCCATATGCCCAGAACCCAAACGAGGCCTTGAGAGACTGCAGGTGAGTGATCACAGCAGCTTTGGGAAACCCTACAAAAGCAAATGAAGAACTAAACAGTAAAAATTTTATTTTTTTAATCTATTGGCTGAAATATTCTGAACAACAGTGAAATGTTCATTATGTGATGTCAGTTATCATCGTTTATACCACAGCAATGTTTAATTCTCTAATCGGATTGGACAGAAGGTGTTGATTAAGTTTCTAGAACAGCAGCTCTGATGGTAGTGCTGGCTATAATTCAAATCACAGATTTAAGTTAATACGCCAGTTCTAGCACATTATTGTTTCTATAGAAACAGCTCATTTGCTGGGACTTGTATGGCAGACAGCCCACATGATCTAAGAAAAAAAATGCAGAGTACCTTATAATCGTGTAACATGGTTTCTGTAAGGAGATGTTTATTTAACACTTAGGGAAGGAGTCTCCAGTGTCAGTACTTTTCACAATATTAAAAGGAATTATAAAAAAAATTAAATTGAGAATATTGTGAATAACACCTGTGTGCCTGCATCACACCAACATGGAACTGATTATTTTCCTATAATTGTATACCCTGCTGGGTTTTATTCCTAAATTATGGTATGCTACAGGATATCTTTTGGTCAGTGTACTTTTATTCAGTTCAATGCCAACTGTAAAGCAACACGACTCCTTCCTCATAGGTGTGGCTCTTTAGGAAGTGTTTTACAAGACAGTCATGCTCCTCTGAAATGGTATTTCCTGTTATAACCAAACATTCAGAGTAAAATCCAGGAGGTGGAGGCGTGCAGGTTTCAAAACTTTCAGGAGACCTTGTTAATGTGTATAAATACACACCATTCGGAATCAAAATCTGGGAGGTTTGAATCTCATGCAGAGACGAGTCTTATGAATGGATTTTAAATCTGTACTTTTTCGGTCATATAACCGCACCCTGCCATGGCTGGAATGTCTACAGACAAGCAGATACTGTGCTACTTCTCAGAATAGTAAGAGAACGTGTGGAGCAAACTGATGTATTAAATGAACACACAAAAAAGGAGACATTGTATCATCTCAGAGACCTTACACAGTCGTCTTGGGACACATTGGAGATTTTGATTTGCACAACATTTCCCTTTCTTTTCAGAACACTTTCAAATGATCTGTTAAAAACAAAGCGCCACTGTCAGACATGTAGGGCAAACAAATTATGCATATACTTCAAAGCATGTCTCAGTCCTATTACTGTTTTTTCTTTTTTTTTAGGTCAATGATTCAACTTTGGCAATAGTCCCTTTTCACAATAATGTCAGCGATCTTCCGCAAAGCAGTGTATACGTACTTCCAGTTTACATTATGCGCCCAGGATACTTTAGGAAAATGCAGGAACGTGCTAACAACCCGAAACAGGAAAGGTAATAGTGTTTAATAATGTTTACGTATTGACGGGTCCTTATATTCTGATTCTTCTGAGAACATTAATGATTATTTCCAGTTTACCATTCTTTAAATGGGTAACTCCCTTGGATGGGGAAAGTAACAAGAAATATATGCATCGCTCTTGGCCGGTGTTTCCACAAGTTTACTTTTTTTATTAATGTATAAATCGCTCAACTCTGCAACCACAGCAGAACACAACAATCAGAAAAACCTGAAGGTGATGAGCCTCCTCATTTTCCCTCATGGACCAATGACAACGCCTTCTCCCGATCACCTCATCGACAACTACATTCAAAACTGTATTCCAATGCAATGTTTTGGTGAAAGGGCACAACATTAACCATGAATATGTAACTGACTTTTATCGAACAATACACAATCTATAGCGAACATCGGTAATATGGAAAAACGATTGCAACAAGAGTTTGAAGTCTGTATTACAAGTATAATGCAAGTGGGGTGGCAGGCATGTATTAGACATCACCAGTAGTCCATCCATGTCTTAGATTGACAATAGATTTCCAGTCAAATGTCAGAGGAAAAATACAACCATTTTAATGATAACTTCAGTGAACTAAATGTGAGCCACAATGATTATGCTAAGTCTTAAAAAAAGGTTGGCTGGTTCTCTGAACCCCCATCAGCTCCAGCACTGACACCATGTTGGGGGTATCAATTGGGTGTAAGTCAGTCCGTTCAGGATTTCACTGAGTTTTTATGTGATTGTTATGGCCAAAAATGCTTGATTTTGCTGTGGCTTTTTTCAAAATTTGGGATGCAATTTGCAGAGTTTTTGTGCTTTTTTGCAGAAAAATACTTGAATTGCTATTGCACCGTCTTTCGCAGTGACGTTTGTTGGTAAATGAGACCTTTTAACTGTATTCATTTTTGATGCATGTGAATCAAAGTGTTTGCTTTTGCAATTTCAACCCTGCGTATTCGCATATGCACGATTAAGAAAAACAACTGATACAGTCTATCATGGAGTCATTATGTATACAACTGTCTATGGTCACAACAAACAAATTCTAGATTACTTTCTGCAATGTATCTTCCCTGATACTCAATGAAGGTGAAGTAAATTGTCGTCACAGTAATTACTTGAGTATTGAGAAATAAAAGTATTTTTTGAAGAAACCTGAAATGGTAAAATTGGAATTTGGAGAGCAATTAAAATGACAGAGGACAGTTTGCTTGATCACAAGTAACCCAACCTAGCTTACTAAATCACACCAAACAGTGTGGGAGTCTGGCGTGTGCTTAACATTTGGTTAACAGCTGGTTTGATTGATCAGAAATGGCTTCTTGAAAGATCAAGAAATCTCTCGAACTTCATATTTAAAGCTAAAATTCAGGCACTTATTTCTGTTTTCAATCTGATCCGTTAATAACCGTTACACACCTGTAGTCCCTGAAGTGAAGATATAAAGGGTGGCAGTTTTAACAGAGGTTGCTGATCTGAGCTCAGCGGGCATTGGTTCACATGAGGCCTGCTCTAGCTTGTCCAACAGGCAATGGACCATTGGATGGGAGATGTCCTGCTTCATTGTCCACACTGAAATATTGTCCTCCTGCAGATTTGGCAGGAGGTCCTTCAAGGTGTCCAACAAGTCTATAATATAACAAGCAGAGATATGATTTTACTAGCATATTAATGTGAAAATGGTTTATAAAAAATAAAAAAAATAAACACATTTAAAAACATAGATGTCTGAGATTGGCAGATATATTGTAATATTTGCCAAATAAGACCATACAAACTTTTGAATTAAGCAGTAGAAAGAAACAATGCAGGTTCCCGCCATTGTTTTCACCAAGGTCTGAAACTCTAGCAACAATTAATTCTATATTATTAGCGTCATAATTAAAGTATAACTTATTAAGAACTAATAGACCAATAGACCAAAAAAGTAACTAACATTGAATGCCTATGAAGTAAAAAAAAAGTCGGAATAGTCGGAATATTCCATGGGAAAACTGCAGATGTTGAAAACTGGTAAGACTGATAAGCAGGTCTAATTTTAAACCATTGAGATCACTGGTTTATACTGTAAATGGTGATATAAAATGAATTCAACAGTGTGTTTTGTTTAGAAACGTGAGGAAAGCATCTATGGTAACTCAGTGTAAGCACTGTGCATTTGTATCTCCATATTTCTAAAGCTGGATACTTTGGCTTATGTATTAATTTAATATACAGTATAGAAGTATATGTAGCTTATCTCTTATTGTAAAGGTCAGTGTCTAACTTACAATTTACTGTGATTTATGTAAATTTGGTTTATTGTGCTCTGGTTTAAAAAAAAAAAAGTCTCCAAAAACTTAGGCATGCTATTTAGTGCAGCTCATGATTTTATTTTGTAGATGTCAACAATAATGGACAGTTCCCCAGACTGAACGTGAGCCCACTCTGCACATTGCTGTCCATCTACTATAAGCAATCTGCAGTGTTTAACTCTTAACTCTTAATGTTTACTGTTCAGTTTATCTGGACAGACCTATGGGGTTGTCAGATAGTGAGACATCAGATTGGATATGGCAAAATGGACATTAGAGGGTCCTGCAAGCTTGAGCTTTTCTTAAGCAATATAAATCCACAGCTTTGCACACGCTCTGCCAAATTTGATGGCAATTTAAATCCATTTGAATTTCAAAAGAAATTATGGCAGCAAGTATGACTTATTTAAATGTTACTGTTGGTTGCTGCCTATAACAGAATACCAGAACAAAACCACTAGTGTAAATAAAAGTAGCTTGACAAGACTCTGATTTATGAATCATTCAATCTACTCCTCAAGTTTGCTTTGGATGATTAATGGTTATTCATTTGTAAATGGGTTTTTCTTGAAATCACATGTCAAATGTAAAAGTTTCAACATTGAACCTTTAAGCAGTTTTTGAGATTGTTGCAGCCAAAAACATGTGATTTTGTTGCAGAAAACAACTTGAATTGGCAAAATTGCAATCGCACAAAATTGTTTTGCATGGTCTTTCGCAGTGCTGTTTATCGGTAAATGAGACCTTTTAGCTGACTCATGTTCGACGCACCTGAATCGAAGAGAGCTTGGACGGAGTTTGCTCGATTTTGCATCAATTTCTGCAATCGTAAAATCCTAAAATCCTAGAGGGTCCATTTAAGAGTTCCCCTAGAGGACTGTGATTTATTTAATTTGGTAAATATACCCACTTTCAGTTTCCCACATGCTGTGTAATTATTGTAATAGTTGTGTGCTCTGTTGTGTATGTAATTTATAGATAGATAGATAGATAGATAGATAGATAGATAGATAGATA
>JAFFST010046940.1:722-16745 GCA_022414735.1 Noturus placidus
TATACAAATTGAAATTATTATTATCGATATTTTTTTCTTATTATTTTTTTCTGATTAGTTGTAGCTCTACTTGTATTTAAACAAAAAAAAAACACAAAAGAGGAGATATTTGATGGTTTACTTAATCACCTGCATCGTTTTTGAAGGTAAACATTTATTTTGAAATTGATGCATGAAACACGTTCCAAAAAAGTTGGGACGGGGCAATTTAGGACTAATAGCTGTGATGTGACAAGTTAAAATAAAAGGTGATGTGAAATAGGTGAGGGATTCATCTAATCATAGCATATAAGGAGCCTAGTCCTTCAAGAGCAAGGATGGGTCAAGGCTCGCCAATCTTCCAACAGATAAGTCACCCAACACTTTGAGAACAACATTCACCATATATATGGCAAAACATACCAGTAACATTTTGGACATTTCACCTACATTTCACAATGTGAATAAACCTCCTTACATGGGCTCGGGAATTCTTTGGTAAATCTTTGTCAGTCAATACCATTCGCCGCTGCATCAACAGATGCAAGTTAAGGCTTAACTGTGCAAAGCAGAAGCCATACATCAACACTGCCCAGAGGCACCACTGACTTCTCTGGGCTTGGTCTCATCTGAGATGGACAGTAGCACATTGGAATCATGTTTTGTGGCCGGACGAGTCAACATTTCAAATAGTTTTTGGACAAAACAGCTGTCGTGTTCTCTAGGCCAAAGAGGAAAAGGACCATCCAAGCTATTATCAGTGTCAGGTCCAAAATCCAGCATCTGTCATGGTATGTTGGTGCGACAGTGTCCATGGCATGGGTAACTTGCACATCATTAATGCAGAAAGATATGTACACATTTTGGAGCATCATATGCTGCCATCCAGAGCAGGACAACGCCAGACCACATTTTGCCCGGATTACAAGCACATGGTTGCCTAAGCAGAGACTGCGGGTGTGAGCATGGCCTGCCCTCGGTCCTCACCTGTCTCCCATTGCGAATGTGTGGTACATTATGAAGCGCAAAATAAGGAAACGAAGGCCCCATGCAGTTGCACAGCTGAAGAAATGCATAATGGATGATTGGGGAAAATTTTGCATGCTAAACTTACCCAACTGGAGTCTTCACTCAGCGCCCAAGCACTCAATAAATGTTATTAAACGTAAAGCTGATGTTACACATCGGTAAACAGTCGACTGTCCCAACTTTTTTGGAGTGTGGTGCAGTCAACAAAATTTTAAATGAGTGTGTATGTTCTAAAATAAATGAAATTCACAAAGTAAAACATTAAATATTGTGTTAATAATGTTTTCAATATAGCACAGTGTGGATTGAACCTTCAAATGACTTGCATGCCTAAATGATGTGTTTTCCACCAACATTTAGGAAAGTTGTGTGTAAATGTTTTCATAGGCCAAAGCGACCTAAAAATTCCCACCAGATTTACAAGTTTCAGTAACTCTCATTATATTTGTGCTCTTGTGCATATGTTGATAAATGACAATTGGCCATATATTAGCAAGCGTTTTCACAGCGCAGCTAAGTTACATTTAGTGATCACCACATAAAAGGCAAAGCTCACGGAGAGATGAAAATTACAAAATGACGACTAAACAGTGAAAGAGCGCCTCTTAAGCACAGCTCGCTAAACCCAATATTTCTTTTTTTTTTGCCCTGGAAAAACATGGAATCTCTGTTCCAGATTAAGTGTTTTAGTGTAAAATCTTGTTAAAAAAATGCATTCACATATTTGAATTTTCTTGATATGTTTTTTAGTCCATATATGTAGCTTTCTATTCTTGTGATTTGTTTATATTGTTTACACTGTAGTGTGTGTATATTGTGTGTAATATATAAAAATCAAATCCCTGGAAACTTATCATAAGGAGTAGGGGGGTATTTTCGGGGTAATTTCCCCAATGTCCTGGTGAAATTGCCCCATTGGTCTTTCTCTATCACGGCCCAATAATAATTCCAATCTCTGAATTGGCTACATCACTCTTTCCTCTACACTAGTAGCTGGTGTGTGGTGAGCGTTCCGGTGCACTATGACTATATAAAAAATATATTTTTTTTAAATCCCTTTTTTTTGTTGCTCTTTGTTTTATTAAATAAACTCAGCCTACTCTTCCTCCTTTAATACAATGCCATGTCTTTTGACTTGCTATTCTTCTTTGTCTTCATTGATTAATTTGTATTGGCTTGTGTTGGTCATTAATATGAAAGTGCTATTCATTTTGACTATAGATTCTCAATACATTGTGCAGTTGAAATAAATGAGCAAACTAAATTCTTATATAAAATTGAAGTAAATAATTCATCACCAGTTATACAATTTGAAGCCAGTCAGTCGAGGTTGGCGTATATTTAAATTTAATCTTGGTTGCTCTGACAGGGTACAAACATTCTGAAATAACTGGATTTGAATAAGTCCCACATTTCTGTTCTTGTCCTGTATATGTGAACAATTTACAACGTCAATTTGTTGGTATCCAGTTTGTTGAAATGAGGCCCAGTGTCCTGTACAGTGACACGTAATATTAAAACATGAAACGTTCAGTGCAGTGATTGCTAGGAACGTGCCCACAGCCGGTTGTATCCGTATTCTCAAAAAGCCTTTTTAAATTTTTTTTTTAATAATTTTATGGATAGATGACTTAAGACTTAAGTAAGGGGCACTAAGGAGCACTGAAAGTTTCTAGCTAAGAGAAAAGGTTGGGATTGACTAAGTTGCTATAGATAATATCAGGTTTCACAAATGAATCTTTTGAAATGAATGACTGCCTGTGTTTTAATCACAATTCATTTTGTCCTATTACTATAAAGATCTCAAATGAAGATGACCACACACTGCTATGAATAAGACAAAATGAAAACAAAAGCTTATTTGTCAAATGGATTCTGTTAATGACCAGCATGCATGTGCCATGCTGAATTAATGAGAGGATAGTGCAGAATTTCATTTTCATTTAACTAGTGTTGATTTAAACAGCCCTTTTTAATTAGTAGACTGTATGCTAGAGTAGCTGTGCTATGACTTGTCGAATGACACGTCACGAGAGACGTGATGTATGATGCTGTACTTTTGTTCAATTTTTTTTTAATTAGTTTTTTTTTTCTATAATTAGGCAATTATTTTTTAGGCTTGTGTATACCTGAAAAAACCACAACCTGATTTTTAAACCTTTACCCTGAATGGCCTTTTCACACAATACAGATTGGGGTCTGTGTCAAATTTGTTAGTTGTTAACAGTACAAAAACCTTCTGAAAACCCCCTCTGCTGTCTGAGGGGTGCTATGTATGAGTTAACCTACTGCTGTCTCAAATTACTCTCCAAATATTCTGAGCACATTATAGGAAATATTTATTCACATTATAAACATTACTTCCCCCTCCCTGGCAATTTACAAACTCCAGCTAGCTCTTCCTTATCATACAACAGCTAACAACTGGTGAAGGTTAACACATGCTTTGTCCAAGACTTTTGAAGCCAGCCAAGTGCATCTTTTTGAACTGCTGCTTCACAGGGAAGCATAACACACTTGGTGGAAAGCGCTATCTGCCCCCTTCCTCATACATGAGCTCACAGGCACCCATGATTGGCTAGTGATATATCGCTGTGCTTGTATTTCCTCATTTGTAAGTCATTTTGGATAAAAGCGTGTGTTGCTATGATTGACCGAGGGAGAGGGAGTATGTCATCCCTCCCGAACAGACAGCAGGGCCAATGCCTTAACTCCCAGCCACTGATGGCTGTGGCATCAACAGGATTCAAACTTGCGATCTCCTGATGATCAAGCAAACGTTTTTCTGTTGTGAGTGCTCCAGAAAAGTATCATTGTGACGATTACTAAAGTACACGGAGAACTGTAAACACACAAATATACAGTAGAAGTGCCGAAACATGAAACTAAAATAACTTGGCGCTGAAGTAGTATGCGTCAAGTGTCAACTAGATTTATAGTGCATTATGGGTAATAATACAGTGATAAATATAGCAAAATATGCATTATACACCTAAATAAAAAAAGGATGTAAGACGGCACCACTAGCTAATGCCATGAATATAAGCTTTTTGCCAGATTAACATTTATGCCCAAATATAATATAAATACACAAAGAAAAATTATTACTATTTATGTAAAGTCAGTAGGCTAAACGATGCTAAACGACAGTAAACACTGATGTGCTGTAAACACCATCATGCTACAGATCACTGGTGAACTTAGAAATACTGCATACAGCAAGCATATCTGCACAACTAGAACTCAAAGGTGATAAATCTATCCTTGGCTTTGCATCATTTTATTTGACATGCTGTTCTGAAGGTTTTTCTTTCCTGTTTCCAGGGACTGCATAAGAACTCCACAGCTCATATATTATATGTCTAGCTCTTATAATGTGCTATCCAAAGTGATATCAGAAATCACATCACAATTACAGAAAGATTCAAGAGTCTCACTCCAGTTCTCCTCTAGCCAAGGCCGTGGGTGATAGGCCTGGGCGTCGCTATGACAACATGATAGGGCTCCCCCCCCCCTTTTTTTTTTCCCTGTAATGTGATCTATCTTATCAGGCTCAGCTAGAGAAAAATAATGTTGTCTCTGCTATTTTATTTTGTGCCTCTTTAACCACTTTTGACCCCCTCATCTTTTTTCGTCTTTTGCGCAGAGAGGGCTCATCCTGGTCTCCCACAAACACTTCATACTTGAATCAAATGGAGCAAGAGCAGCTGCATGGATTTAATAAAGACCTTTGTTGTTTTCTTTTTCTTTCTCATTAGTCCCATCTCAACAGTTTCATTTGGCATTTGTTAAAAAAATAAATAATAAAAAAAGAATACAAATGCAACAGCGTCTTTCCATGGAGCTGGAATGGGTGTATTTCAATACCATGTATGAGACCATATCTCGTCACTGAACCTTGAACTACTTGGGTTACGTATAGTCAGTTTCAGCATATATTATTAGTATGGATACTGTACTTTCCTCCCCAGGACCAACCGGTGATGGACAGTCTGATTTACTTGTCAGAATTTTTTAAACACACAAGCGGTCATGCAGCTGCTTCTGTTGCCCTTTAAGTCTCTGTGGCTGTGGCCCTGAGATATGACAATTCAGCCATGTTTCTGTTTCGTATACTGGCTGTAGAAGTGTTAGCTGGATAGAATTTTTCTTGTTTTTGTTTAGCATACACGCTACTGTATTGTTTCTGTTGTCACAGCCAATGCACTATTGAGGACAAGGCTGGACGTTTGGGCACCACTCTGTTCCCCCGATGAAAGACACAGCCTTGTGCTTCTGCCCCTTAAGTCTAAGCAGACACACAATTTCTGCTAGAAATGATGGCTTCTATAGCTTCTTGTGCCCTATTAGTCTAGCTCGTGAAGGACTTAGCTTCTCAATGGGCAAGCGGTTCTTCCCAAACAAGCCACAGTGCTTAAGATCAAGCGTGCAAGAGAGGGCGCTGCTGGAAGGCCAGATGTCAAGCCTGTGAGCTTGATCCGTAAAGGACTTTGCCAGCATAGATGGGTGGCCTTATCTGTCCAATTAGAGCCCAGTGGTAAAGACACGCTAAGTGACAGATAAGTTAAGCATTGTGAAGCCAATGCAAAGTCATTTCTCTAACTGCATAGTCTGCATTGAGTTCTAGAGAACCTGGACAAAAACTGGACTGAGACCGGGATATACAACGTGGTCCAAAAGTCTGAGGCCACTTGTGAAAATGCTGTAACAACTCGAGTAAAAAGTGGAATCTTGTGTGAATTTCAGAGTATTTTGTGTGCCCGACTTTTGCACGGCACGGTCAGCGTCAAATTTGCTTACATTTAAATGTCCTAGAAATAATGCAGAATTTTGAATATTTGAGATTTCATTTCTTTGTAAAACGTTTTAGAAAATTTTAGAAACAAAAAACAAACCCCAGATTTTCAGTGTGGTCTCAGACTTCTTGACCCTGCTGTATATGCAGTTAATCCAACTCTGGATTTTCCTTTTCATCAAGCTGCGTTTCCAGTCAAGTTCAAAGACAAATTTTATGACTCAAAGGAAGTGTGGGCATTTGGAGCCATGGGATACGACATAGAACCCAGGGAATAGAAGGTTTTTCAGAGCTAATAGTGTCTGTTTGAGCGCCTCAAAACCTGGAAGCATTTCTGCTTGGCATCAGTAAGGCCTCTAGAGGACCATACAGAGTGTGTGAAAAGAAAGGAGAAAGATCAGCAACTCTTTAATTTGACCTAAATCCTGGTGTAACTGAGCGCGTACCGTGTCTCGCTGCAGAATAGCAACCAGGGAGAATGCTCTATAGAGGCGTGAAGTACTTGTATCAGATAATTCTGACTTTCAAAGCTGATGGGCTTTCTCATTCCTTCTTTGAGTGCTGTAAAGGTAGGAAGGCATACTGTCATTAAGGCTTTTCTAAGAATTCTCTTTTCTCTCTCAATTGCACTGAGATGTCTATGCTAAACCAGACAGAGGTGTAAGGCTGAAAGCCAGCTCCACAGATCCTCCCTGCTGCCCTGCTTTTTTGTGTGAGAAATCTGCTGATGATAGTGCAGGGGATCTCATTTGGGCAATTTATGGCATACAAGTACACCCTGTTGCATTCCTGAGCTTTGTCTCATTATGCTGTTGGGAGCACTTAGTTCCTGACCCAGCCAGTCAACAAAATCTCAAGAGGAAAGAAAATATTTCTTGAAATATAATGCACAGGTTTATAAATCTGTCCATGAAATGCCGTTTGTTACGCTTGCTTGTGCTTGGTCGAGCTAAAATTCCACAAATTCATCGAAGCCTTTTCCAGAATGTTCTACATGATGTGTACAGCAACGGCAAGTATGTATATTACTGTCTTAGGTATAGGTACAGGGTGTGTGTGTGTGTGTTTGATGAAAGTGCCACATGGCACTGATTGATGCTGATCATGGAGTTCACAGCTGTGCTTTCCCCTTGGGCTCCATCTCAGGAGCGTGTGAGAGTGTGTGTACATGTATGCGGTGGCTGCACACTTCAAACAGTGTAGTAGACCCTCCTTTCATCCTCTTCCTCCACACTAGGTTTTGTTTTACACCAGTGTTACATCACAGCAAGCTGCTCTTGAACTAGAATTAAGCTGATAATAATTGGTTATACAGTACAGTGGAAAATCAGTAGAAAAAAATGTGCTGAGCGATTCTGGAGTTAATTAGATGTCCTATACTGTATTTTTATTATTCTCATTGGTGCGGTTACAAGTGTTTCATAGTGTCTCTTTCTCACTCACTATTCCTTCCAGTGACATTCAGTATTATATTAGTGAAAAGCGTAGTGGAACAGCGAAATTCAGCTACGCGAGGCGCTTGTGCTGAGTTAGGAGGCGTGGGTGGAAACCAACTCAGCCTGGCTAATTAGCAATCTGATGAGATGACAAGGATGATGATGTTGATGGCAGTATTAGCATGAACGTTGAAGGTTTGTAGCCTGATCTGTTTGAGCAGAGTGTATAGATGAGGAGGCGAGAGAGCTGAACAGAATAAAGCACTAAAGCGCTGCTGCACCGCTGTCTAGGAAGAGATGAAGTATTTGAATGGTATTATCAGTAATGTAGTAAATTGTTGTCTAAAGTAAAAATTAGGGGGTGGGGGATTTAGATCACTATTATATATATATATATATATATATATATATATATATATATATATATATATATATATATATATAAAATTTTATAGGCTTGAATTAAATAAAAACCTAAAAAGAAACAAGGCTTTATTTGAGCACTTCTGACAGTGAAGCAACTCAATACAGCCTTGTTGTGATGTGATGTGTTGATGCAGTGTGAAACAACCTTGAGGGCATTGTGGGATACGGTAAGGGAGAAGGAGAAGACGTAAATGGTAAATGGTGCACTTATATAGAGCTTTTATTCAAAGTGCTTTACACTGTGTCTCATTCACCCATTCACACACACATTCACACACCAATGTTAGCAGAGCTGCCATGCAAGGCACTAACTTGCCATCGGGGGCAACTTAGGGTTCAGTGTCTTGCCCAAGGACACTTCGGCATGTGGAGTCATGTGGGCCTGGAATCAAACCGCCAACTCTACGATTAGTGGATTAATGGACAACCTGCTCAACCAACTGAGCCACAGCCGCCCAAGACGTGGCTAATGGAGTGAAACACACGTCACAAAAAACGCGGTATGGTGACATACCTGGAGACGGTTCTTGAAATTTGTAGTGTTTAACACATTATTTTTCCAAAAAGATATATGGCTTCATTCATTGGTTCAACTCTTGTCGTTAGGCACGCATCCAAAATGTTCCCAGATTGCAGACAACACCAAATCGTGTTAAATTATGATTACGTAATTTGTGTATAAACATAAAATATCCCGCTATATTGTAGGCTATTAATACAGATTAATATTGCAACTGCTATTATTATTAGTTATTATTATTATTATTATTGTTATTATTACAACACTGGTATTCAATATGTTGTACTTGTCATTGTGCCCACTCAAGGAGAAACATTAACGTGACGTCTGGTGCAACACCACCACGGTAGTGCGGTTGTCATGGCTACTGTCACAGCCCTAGTAAAAATAGACACCAATTAAAATGAAGTCAACTCATTTCATTATAATAATAAATGCAGTACACAAGTGAATATCACGTTTTCATTGTATATAATGTTTGTTCTAGCATTACATTTTAAATCATAGAATTTTCACTCAAATCTGATATTGCCAAAAGTATGTGGACACCTGACTGTCACATCCACATGTGGTCCTTCCCCAAATGGTCACTGTAAATTTGGAAGCACACACTTGTATAGAAGGTCTTGGTTTGCTGTAGCATTACAACATTAGTCTGATTTACAGACTCACTTGATTTCCATCAAGCCCCGGTGCATTTCCGTTCCTCTTATGCCATCAGAAACGTGGAGAACACAAGGAGACTCACCATATTTTTGGTTTATAAAAATTATTTTGGTGCCAGTATGCACAGCAGTGGACCTCTTCTGTGTCCTGGAATATTACCTGCCAATCATAGTACATGTGTTCTGGAAACTAATGTCATCATCAGCGAAAACACACGCGCAGGTTAATTTACTTCCTGAACAAGTGCGTACCCGAGTACGTGTTGCGTTCTCATACACGAGAATCACTGCGCAGTTCCAGTGCGACCCAAACCTCCTACAAGTAGTCTCGGGTTCGGTACCGTGGTGCGCTTCCCGGTCCGCATGACCGCTTTCACACACATTTTTCATGCAAGCCGTGCTCTGTTATGGACTAAACTGCCAATGAGAGAGCCCCCTAAAAGGCCCAAACCGATTCCAGCATGACACTGCCCCTGTGCACAAAGCGAACTCCATGAAGACATAGTTTTTCCGTGGATGGAGTGGAAGAACTTGAGTGTCCTGCACAGAACCCTGACCTCAACTCCACTGAACACCTTTTGGATAAACTGGAACACATACTCCAGATCTCCTCACCCAACATCGATACCTGACCTCACTAATGCTCTTGGGCTGGAATGAGCAAATCCCACAGCCACGCCCCAAACCTAGTGGAAATCCTTCGCAGAAGAGGACTTTTATTATCACAGCGAAGATGGGACTAAATCTTGAATGGCATGTTCAAAAATGTACATACGGGTGTGATGGTCAGGTGTCCGCATACATTTGGCCGTAGGTGCATATGTGAATGTCAATTAAAAGAAATGAGATTATTCGACCATTTGGTCTCAGTCCCCAGGAACTCTGTAGCCTTTGATCATGTGCTGTTACCCTGAGATATGAACATGTGGTTTCACACATTTATAATCACTTATTACCAAGAGGAAACAAAGACCTTTCAAGACAAGAGACAGATGGTTGTTGACCTGCACAAATCATGTAACGGATATAAAATAAAATAAAACATAATTAGTTAAAAATACAGTACACACTGCTGTTTGTCTGCAGCAGTTGGGAATATGCCAAGAATGCAACCCATGAGCACTCTGCTGTCTCCCTAAACAGTGAGTAAGGAGGTGAAGGAGCCCTAAGATGACATGTTTAGAATTGCACAGATTAGTTAATTCCTGTAGTTGTCAACTTTGAAAATCTACTTTTAAACACCTCGTTTGTAACAACAAGCCGTTTGGAAGTCCTGGCCAAGAACATCTCACAAAACACAGCACCTGAACTACACCGGGCTTCTTTAGAACTACAATTGGTATTATAGGTTGTGCTTGGATGAAAGCAAAATCAGCTGATTGCCTCTGTAAGAGAGATTCCTTTGTAAAAGC
Organism: Noturus placidus; assembly: GCA_022414735.1. NCBI lineage: Eukaryota > Metazoa > Chordata > Actinopteri > Siluriformes > Ictaluridae > Noturus > Noturus placidus. Next base: position 10,985 of record JAFFST010046940.1, read on the forward strand.
ATCGTTGAGGCATTCAGGCTGTTTTGCGACTGGTCATTAAGGGACTCTCGGGAAAATTGATGGCATCATGAATTCGGCTAAGTACCAGAGTATTTCAGCCCCAAACCTGGTTGCCTCTGCCAGGAGGTTCAGCCATAGATATGGCCATAGATATGGAAGATGGAAGTCCACATGCACAACCCTAAGAAGGTGAAGGAGCTTAAACCGATCTGCATGTAGATGTGGACCAAGATCTCGCTTCAAGTTTCTCTATCCTTGGAGGACAGGAAGAGACGAGTGTTGTTCTCTCCAGTGCAGGTGTTACAAAATTGTTCATTGTAAAGCTGCTGTAACCAGTGTAGGTAAAAAATAACTGTACTACTAACTTATAAAAACTTTGTGTTTTGGAAAGATTTGATATAAAATGAATATATATGTAAATTTACAAAAGAAAATAATGAACCAAATGAAAATGGGGCGGCTGTGGCTCAGTTGGTAGAGCGGGTTGTCCACTAATCCATTCAAGATCCATTAATCGTAGGGTTGGTGGTTCGAATCCCGGCCCGGATGAATCCACATACCGAAGTGTCCTTGGGCAAGACACTGAACCCCAAGTTGCCCCCGATGGCAAGTTAGCGCCTTGCATGGCAGCTCTGCTACCATTGGTGTGTGAGAATGTGTGAATGGGTGAATGAGACACAGTGTAAAGTGCTTTGGATAAAAGCACTGTGTGCCATTTACCATTTTATTAAATGGATACAGTATGTATCCCTGTATGTATGTGCAAAACATGCGCAACAACACTAGATGTGAACCCAAAATAGTGTTTGTTATATTTAAATATACTATTCGTCCCCAAAAATGTACAATTTAAAAAATACAAAACTGAAAAAGCAGTTTACGGTACTGCCACGCAATTGTTGGTTTCCTTATTTCAGACTTCTCTTTACATTTTGCTTAATGATTGAGGTCGTTTGAGCAGTATGAGAAGGCTTGTCATTGTTTCCAACACACTTGTAATTCATCTCGTTGGCAGCAGAGGGCTCTAAAAATGACAAACCGCTTCTTTAAAATTCTGCCCAATGAGGTCTAATATTTGTGATAGTGTTCAACATGAATATTTAATATTTAGAGTGTGGACCCTGCTGAGTATGGACCAGAATGATGCTGGGATTTTTATAGCAGTCTGTCACGTTTGCGATTCAAAAGCCTACTGTGTAGTGGGAGGGGGCGGGGCTTGATGTGATTGATGGTCGGTGAGCAGCGCTCGGAGGAGAGCAGGCCGAACTGACTGGAGCTGAAAGAGACTAAAAAGCTTTTCCATTCTTACGGTGACCTTTATTTCTGGCGCCGAAGGATCCACTGATCATGAGGGACAGCACATATTGAAAGACGTCTAGCATACTGGAAGTAATCCTGTTGATACATTTTCTCGTATAAAGCTGCTTGTATGGCTTGGTTTCATGTGCTACATATAATTCATAATCACAGAATCTGGCACCAGTCAGAGCTGTAATTTCTGATCCTGCATTACCTGGGCTGTTAACTGCAATTTTGATCATATGGTGGTGTAAAATGCACAGCAGTTTGACAAGGCGGGATTGTTTCCACCCTTTACGAGACACAACCAGTGATGAGCAAAGTATAGGATCAATAGTGAACGAGTATCGCTAACAATGCGTCCCTGATCTAAGCCCTCCTAATGATTTTGTACTGTTTTCATTAGCCTTTCTCAGATGGCCACTGAGAGTCCCGCTAATGTTTTTTGGATCTGGGAGCTGTCATGTCCACTCCCACCAAATCAGGGTTCGCCGGCGGTTTGCTTAATGTTTGCATTGACTGCTCCAATAAGAGTTCTCCCTGTCTCATAATTAGGCAGGCCTTCTGTAAGCAGGAGAACCTGGTGGAGGACAGTTTAGGGAGTTAAACCAGGTGGGACTTCATCTGGGTGCCTTGACCTCTGACTCATCCAGATTATTAGACCTGCTCTGTGTGGAGATGAGAGAAAAGACATGTAATGTTACAGGAAAAGAAATGGTAACCCAGGTATGCTCTGGGTGAACGAATCAGCTTGGCTGAGATTCAGAGACGTTATTGAGACAACTATGTTAATATTGAAAAACCAGATAAGTGTTACAGAGTCAGTGCGAGTTATGTGTTGACAGCATGTCGGTGCGCTTGGCTGGAAGTGAACGCACCATGTTGAGATGGATGCAGAAAGAAGGTGACACCATAAAAGGAAGTTGCTATGCAACACACCGCTGTAGATGCAAATATTAGATTACACTTGACTGGACATCTCAGTCGCTCTGAACAACAGAGCCCCAAAAGCTGAACAAAAACTGGACCTGTAGAGAGAGCGAGCATAAAGGATCTGTCGCCATTTAACTCCAAGCAAGCCTGTGGTTAATGGCCGTCTCCAGGATTTTCTGCTAATGGCTCTTTCTGGCCATTGAAGACACAATGGATAATTTGTTGTTGGAAAAACAGGCATTCATCAGTCCAGAGCAGCCACTTGCTTGGAGAGTTAATCCTTTCAGCGCCTCCATGACCCCGCTCACTTTTTCATCACCCATGCTTTTTTTCATTATTGATAAGAACCCTGGTATACAAAAAAAAAGCTTTTCCAAAACCAGGCTCTTTTTTTTTTGTCAAACTGCTGACTGGATTAATTTTGGAAGATGATGGAGTTGAAGCGGCGTGAATCAGGCCATAATGAGTATACATTCCTTTGACTCTAGCACTGAAGACTCAGCACGTGCCTCTCTCTAATAAGCACCTTTCAAGATGCTTTCGCTCACGCCGCCATCTCTTAGTCATGAAATATGCATGGTGCAAAGCCTGCACTCGGCTCCCACCGGACCGGCACAAGATAACTTCTTCCACCTGATCAATGCCCATGCAGATGTAATATGCCTGTTTCGGAGGTGAGAGGGAAAGTAATTAGATTATAGGGCTAGATGTGATCTTTTCCCCAGCTACGCCTTTAGCGGCAAAGCTATTTGTTTAATAAATGCCCTCATGTAGTCTAGGGACACCCAATCATCCTGCTCCTTGTGTACAACTGGTTTAGTTAAAGCACCAAATTAACAGCTTATACTCTGAGACAGATTGGCACAAAGGCATAACAAATTTCCATTATTCTTCCGGATTAATAGGAGTCTATCATGTGATTAGTTTTATGTGTCATATTATAGCGTTCCGCTCTATTGCATTTGCCTCACACAACTGGTACTGCACTACTGCTTCAAAGTTTGGAAATAGATCCTGGTTTGCTCAAGCTTCCAATAATGGCAGTGTGTGGGTGTAATTTCTTTGAAAGGAAATTGGTTCATTAAAGTGAGCCGTTTTTTTACGACTCTCTCTCACATTATGGGTAACGCAACAGTCTTTTCTCTCTTATTATTGCTGCATTTTCTGACAGTAAGCTCTCTCTTTTCTCACAAGTTCGGGTTTATTGCCTCTTTACAGACCAATTAGTTCAACAAAAACGCAATCCAAAGCGTTCTTTTTCCAGACTTTCCATCCTGAAGATCTATGCCACTCACTAATCTCCTTGTTATTCTTTCGTATATACCCCTTTGTCCTTTTCTAGGAGACAGGCGAGGTTATGGAGCCCCAAAAACTTTTTTTCATTTTCTTTTCCTCCCAACGCTTATCTCTTCCTCGCTCGTTTGCCAACCATAAATAAGATCAAACCTTAGCACTACACTCACTCCCGTCGCTCGTCTATGAACTTCATAGCTGTTCAGTCGAAGAGACCTCAGCTCGAATGCTTTTTAATGCAAGACCTAATACATAGCAGACGTGTAGATGTGCATTGTGTGTATGCAGGCTGATCTTCAATCTGATATACGATAAAAACGCCTTTTTCACGGCTCTCGCAAAAGGCACATTTTATTAAAAAAAATTTTTTTTTTAATTGTTACTCACTATTTATTTATTTATTTATGTATTTATTTATTTATTTATTTATTTTAACTTTTGGAACATACAGCAGCAGGATAAAGTACCACTCCGCCAGAGCGCACCTTCTGTCAGCTGCTGTAAAGATCCTAATATGCAAAACAGAAATAAAACGCTGTGTAAATATCCAGCAGCCTCATTAATTTTAACCACAACCTGTTTTGGTGTAACCGAAGACCCACTCCTCTCGCTGTTTTCGGTTTCCCGCTAAAGGCACTTAAAAACAAACTTCACACCTCGGTTAAAAATTACACACTCGTGAAATTGACACCTTTTTTTTGTATTAACCGGTAGGTATCGGGTGTTGGATTAGCTGGTGAAAAGTCTCTCCCTGTCCGATAGTGGATAGCTGTCAATAGGTTTTTCCCCCTGAAGGGCTGTCAGGAATCGTTTTTGGATAGAAAATCATCAAATGTGTAGTGCTGTCTGTCCTGCGCTTGATAAACATACACACTCTCTCACACACGCACCGTAGATCTTCTAATCCTGAGTGACGAGGCTGATTTATTCGTATTGCCATCTTGAGAGCTTTGTCGTGAGAGGCATTTGCGGCATCACCGCGGTCAGCTGAAGATTAAGAATCAAGTTCACCTCCAGAGAGCCGAAAATTGTGTCAGAATAGTCAAGCTCCGAACTGTATTTTTAATCTTGAATTTGTTAAGACGATATTTACGGGCCCGTTACCGTAAAGATCACGCGCTGCCTCGGCTTTTTATCTTCACGCTAATTTAGCACTGGACGCCAACATACACATCATATATGCACTGTTTTGCCAAACGTTTGACACCTGACCATCAAACCCATACGTGCTTTTTGGGGGAAAAAAAAGATTTAGTCTGGCTTGGCCGCTATAATAACCTCCAGTGTTCTGGGAAGGCTTTCCACTAGATTTTGGAGCATGGCTGTCGTAGATCAGGGCTCTGTGTAGACCGTTCCGTAGTTCTTCCACACCAGTCTTGGTATGTCATGTCTTAATGGACCTTGCTTTGTGCACAGGGGCATTGACATGCTGGAACAGGTCCGGGTTTCTTAGAGAAATTGTAAATGATGTAAATTCTATACAATTGTGTGCTTCCAACTATGTGGCAACAGTTTGGGGAAGAACTACAGTGGTGTGAAAAAGTGCTTGCCCCCTTCCTCATTTCCTGTTCCTTTGCATGTTTGTCACACTTAAGTGTTTCGGAACATCAAACCAATTTAAACAATAGTCAAGGACAACACAAGTAAACACAAAATGCAATTTGTAAATGAAGGTGTTTATTATTAAAGGTGAAAAAAAATCCAAACCATCATGGCCCTGTGTGAAAAAGTGATTGCCCCCCTTGTTATAACATACTATAACTGTGGTTGTCCACACCTGAGTTCAATTTCTCTAGCCACACCCAGGCCTGATTATTGCCACACCTGTTCACAATCAAGGCATCACTTAAATAGGAGCTGCTTGACACAGTAAGGTCCACCAGAAGATCCTTAAAAGCTACACATCATGCCGAGACCCAAAGAAATTCAGGAACAATTGAGAAAGAAAGTAATTGAGATCTATCAGTCTTGAAAGGGTTATAAAGCCATTTCCAAAGCTTTGGGAATCCAGCGAACCACAGTGAGAGCCATTATCCACAAATGGCGAAGACATGGAACAGTGGTGAACCTTCCCAGGAGTGGCCGGCCGCCCAAAATTACCCCAAGAGCGCAGCGACGACTCATCCAAGAGGTCACAAAAGACCCAACAACAACGTCCAAAGAACTGCAGGCCTCACTTGCCTCAGTTAAGGTCAGCGTTCATGCCTCCACCATCAGGAAAAGACTGGGCAAAAAT